>JBBPQW010000065.1:0-52666 GCA_038092695.1 Boletus rubropictus | reverse complement strand
ATTGATTCCAAAAACCCGTGAAAATTTTTTTTTTTGTTCCCCGGTTGCACCCCCCATAAAAAAAAAAAAAAAAAAAAAAAAAAAAACGTCGGGTACGATTTGAGGAGAAACCCTGCCGATGGCCGGCTGTTTGTGTGCATGATCGCCCTGCATGCGGACGACAAACGGTCGTTCCCTCTTTTTTTTTTTTTTTTTTTTTCTTCCAGTTTGACGATCTCCATTCGGCGTTGTCGTAGTCGATCCTAAAGGATGGCTGCCATACTGACGCTTTGGGCAGGCAATATGTTCTTCAAACTTAACCGACACTCTGGTATCCTGAAGAACACCGTGAGGTGTCCCATTCATTTATCGGCAAGAAGGGGGCACAAGAAAGCGTAAATCGCAACGCAAAAATGCATGCAGACGGCTCTAAAGTGCAATATGCCTCAAAACGAATCATCATTACACTCGTGTTGGCTATATACCATCACCCCTGAGTAACGCCTGTATTCGGCAAGGCAGAGCACCCTAGTCTACCGTCTTGGGATACGCCTCGTTTGGGATACAGACGATGTCATCTCCCTCACTTTCCCCTGCTTCGCTTCCACCAGGCGTCGCATCTTCCTCGCTGACCAACGTACCAGCCCAGCCCCCCTCAATCTTCCTCTCCAATGTCGCAATCTTGGCCCCTCTCGTTCTCAGAAATGAAATGACCTCATGGGCATATCTGTAACCCTGCACTTGCACCTCCGCAGAACCCTGACGTCGTTCTTCCATATCCTCCCTAACCTCATCGACCCACCCGAATCGCCTCGCTAGATGCGCAGACGCCACGACTTGCTTGTCTTCACCTGCATTTTCGAGCGCAGCAAAGAAACTCGCGAGGGCACGCGCAGCCTCGCCTCGTGCGCGCAACACATGGCGCATGATCCAGCGAGACGGAGGATGATTCCGTTTGAGCATCACAGGTGGTTCGGTCGCTTGTGCGGGGAGGTCCGGGGTCGAAGATCGTTTACCCGGCTCCACCCAAGGACTTTCGGGTGGGACCAGGGGCGTAGTGTACTGGGAAAGCGCGGCGAGGGAAAGATCCCAACGTTTGGGAGCCCACACGCCTACGAGGACACGCCACGTCGCCATGACGCGTTTGAAGCTAGAAGATGATGATAGGAACAGTGTGCGTCAGTGGCTGATGCTACATTAAGAATCTATCACGAGAACCTACTGGAGATAGTTATCTGTAGCCACCCATAGCAAAAGCACGATCAACGTCATACATGCTGATGAGTCAAAAACGATCCACTCACCATTAACCAGCCTCGTGTGATAATACGCAAATGCCCATACGGTTAGTCCCGCTACTAGTGCACCATAACTTGTGAAGCTCAGTACAGCCCACACTGCACAGAATGCTGTGGGATAGATCAACATGAGTAACAACAGTCCGATGACAACCTTGTTCTGTGCTTGGGACTCCTCTTCGTGCTTAGAAAGGCCCGCTGCAAGTTGGCCCATAACGTACACGGGTAGATGGAGGATAAGCGGCAAGAGAAAGAAGGGGAGGCGAACGAGAGCTGCCAAGGTATCACGGACTAGAATGGAGAGCGTCAGAAGTCGCGAGGGGAGCGGCGTCGGGTGGGTTGGAGACAAGGTTTCCGGGAGAGGAAGAGAGGACAAGACAGAGTTCGTAAGGTGCGTCGACTGAAGGAGCGAGTAGTATTCCAGAAGGTGGCGGCGTACGGAACAGAAGCTCGGCGTTGCATCCTTGGTCGAGAAAAGGTCAACGAGGCTGACCGTGGACGTGAGTGGACTCTGAATCGAGGTGCGGAGATCGGGGAGTAACTCACGTCTGAGATATACCTACAAATTCTTCCAATTCAATTGAGCGCTCGTCTTCCCAAAGTAGATCTCGAGTCATTCGGGCAACATAAAGTGTGTGCCTACGTACAACGCCGTCAACTTCTTGGTTACGCTCAATGTAGGGCGCGGCTTACCAGTCTGGAGCATTGACAGTTGTCTCTACGAGCTGCCGTTCGATTGCACGTGTGAGGCGCTTGACGGCGGCGCGAGCTGCACCTTCGGCATCAGAAACGAATTGTTCCTTGTACTGTTCCATAGAGATCGGCGGACCAAATCTGCAACACCTTTGTGAGAAGGGGTGAGCTATGGTAACTTTATCTTCTTACTCCATGATCACCTATAATAATCGTAGACTATCAGCAACCACGCACACAATTTTTCGGCCTAGACCATGGGACTCGACACACTTACGTCGCTACGATACTTGGACTTGTTTGTATATACAATTGCCGCAGGAACAATTTTAACTTCGGGTCCCTTGATTCCGTGGTCTGCGGCCCATTTCGTGTATTCTAGAGCCGCCCATGCTGCACCGTCCTTGACCTGCATAATTCGAGGTTCGGTGTAGGAAGTTCCCTCGGGGAAAAGGGCGACGGCACCACCTCGAGCGAGGGCCTCGAACGTTCCACGGAACAGCACCTGTCGGTCCTTGGACTTACGGTCCACAGGGATGTTTCCAGAAGAATAGAGAAGCCAAGCGAGAAACTTGTTGTTAAACAGCGATGCTGCCGGATTTGAAGGTAGGTGTCATTGGATCGTACAAGCGAGCTGAGGTCACTTCCGCACCTTTCGACCAGTAATTCAAGATTCGCCGGTGAGGAAACGAAGTCGCTGTTGGCATTCATCCGTTCGTCGTGTGGTCAGCAACGGCGCGGAAGATGGACTGACATAAAATGGATGGGTCAAGAATCATGTTATGGTGGGTTGCAGTACTGCAAAAAGGAGATGCGTTAACATTGGGATTGAATGAAACCCAGGGTTCATGGGAGGTCCCGGGGGTAGGCCCAGAGTGTCCGCTGAGCGCCAGACATGGACCTCGGTGGAGTCTGTCCCTCGAGTTGAGAAACTCACACAATGATTGGTCCCTCCTCGGGAACGTTTTCTCCTCCTACGACGCGCACCTCCGTGAAGAAGGACCATACTGCCCATCCTGCCAAGCGCCTGAGGGTCTTGTGCAGCGTCTGTGGATGTGTTTCGGGCATTACAGACATCGACGTTAGAGTCGTTGAAATGGGATTAACGAGAAATGAAGAATAATGTACAGCGAAAAGCAGAACGGCAGAGGGCAAGTAGCAGCTTGAGCAAGACGACTCCAATTCAAGTAAAGCCACCTGTAATTGACTACTTTGGTTTGCTTGCCATCACCACTGCGAGTGGCTAGACTACGCTCGTCTACTATGGAATCCTTGTTGGCTCTCGTCTCGTTGGTTCCTCCTGGTCGTCTGCATACAACAGAATGCGCCCATTTGACCAAACCAATATCAACTGAATCGCAATAAGCATTTACCAGCTCTCCACCGCTTACCTTCAACCCCTCGACACAATGAAAAAGACATCTAGCTTGACGACACGCGCGCAACTAGTATCAGAAGATTTTCATCGTTGCCAGGGCACCAGGTAAGCTATTATCTTGGCCCAGGTTACGACCCTCGCCCCTTGTGCGGAGTATAACATCTGACCAGTCGGTTCCTATGCAGACAAGACTTTCCGTACGTGAATGCTTGATACATGTATCACCCCGTAGAGGTTCGTATACGAGATACCGTCTTAAACGTGCGATCATTCGATCCATCGTTCGGTCGGATGTCTACTTGGTTTGACTTGGGTAAATGGATCGCTGGTGCTCCAGACAGGTGCAGTGTTTCAACCGTGCCAACCCTTCTTTTTTTTATTTTTTATCCTACATAGGCATTGATATCGCATATATATATGTGCCTTGTGTTTCCGCCTACCGTTCGTGACCGATATCATCAACCGTATTTCACCCTGAGATACCGCTGAGATGCTCGATACCCAGGACTACGACAATCTCACCAGCCTCTTCACGATCGTTTGATCTTCTCAGACGCGGCCAAAATTAGGCCACCGAGGACTCATATACATAGCTTGGCGTCAAATTCTGATCCTATCTCTCTCTGATACGCGCGCCAGGTATAAATATACAGCACTCGACTCTCCGAGGACTTTGAATGATTCATCATAACCCTCATCACACAGAGCTTGGAATTTCATTGATGGGGGATCCGATGCAGCGTGTGGACGTTGAACTCGACAGAAGTATGGCTGTCCCAATAGCGGGTTTGCATGCACGAGGTCAAAGTTGGCAGGACCTGCCAACCGACCGGTCACCGGTCATTGATGATCGTCGATCCGATAGATCCATTCATTGCCAAGATATGGGTATGATGAAATTCAGAACCAGAGATATCGCAGGCCTCGTGTGCTTCCGTTTCATTGTTGTGCATACGAACCGTCGAGTTGTGTCTTTAATTTCGAAAGTTGCTGACAGGGCGCTCTTTTGACCTCTGATCGAGCCTTCGAATCAATGTTGTGCGCAATTAAATCAGTCTGGTCAGCCCTATGGATGAGTGCGAGACACCAAGCATTCCTGCGCTCCCTCGGAATACCGGGACCCGAGTGACGCTCCGGCCCGGTCATCGGGTGAATGGGGAGAACGCGATCTTGGGAGCAAGGAGCCACGAGGAAATGAGCGCCAAAAATACACTGAAAAAAACTTGTTATTAAATAATGCTGAACACGGGACAGCCCTTGTTCCGCATGCGGGACAAGGCGAGCTCGGCCCCGACGACGCTAGTTTAACCCGGCCAATCTGGACACGGAGAAGACATTGGCTGCACAGTCTGACACACCCCATGCGTTAGTTGAGAGTATTCTTTATTTCCATCAGACTTCTCTCAGCAACTTTGTCAAATACACACGGTTGGATCCGAGGCGATCGCTGTACACCCAAATTCACCGTAAGCGTGATTCGAACACGATGGATGGCATCCGAGGAGATTGTGAAACTCACGTTGTCGAAAGTACACCCAGTGTGCGGGGTTGACGCCAGTGGATGCTTTAAACCAAATCTGCTTTACTAAAAGAAGCTAGATAGATGAACTCATGGACTTACGAATGTTGGAACTACCATTCGGATCTTCACCTCCTTCGAAACGCTTCACATTTTTTGGTGAACCTGGCATGAACGGATTAGTTACCTTGTGGATAGCCGATAACGATTACGAAATATTAAACCCTACGCTCCGAAGTTCCATGGGTACAAGGGAATGAATAAAGCGAAGTTCCCAATTCTTACCTAGCTCATTAAATTGCCAATACTCTGCGCCACTACAAGCAGACAAACGAGATCAAACATGGAATAGATGCCAAGGAGGATAACATACAAATGTCGGTAACCGAGTTGGGTCGGAATCATCGTTGGAACGCCATCTGACCAGTGCCACCATCGATTGATCGGATCAGTATGGATTGAGTTTGAGCACGGAACTCACCGACCAAATGTACGCCTGTCCATAATCGATATCATGAAGAAGGCCGACGTCTGAGTACAGGACTTACACCGATAAATGTTCTCGGTGCCAACAGCACGCTCGACCAACTCTGAAAAGTCATGATCTCCGGTACGAGGTTGACCTGACAACTCATAGAATGAATCGTCATCCACGAGAAGGCGACGTTGCGAATCTCACCGAAAGTGTATAGTTTGATACACCTCCCAGGAAATATGTGGTTAAAGGCAACCGAAGCTATGCTCGCAATAGACCCCTGTTGCCCAAAAAACTCAGACATGCTGCTCAAGCTCACAGAGGCCACAGATCGATTTACCCCGAGGGAATGACCTGGCGCTAATAAGTATCCCGTATAGCATGACGAGAGCAACGGAGGTTGACTTTACCACACACGGCGATATTGTATGACGGAAACGCTTGCAATTGGCACTCAAGTTCATTTAAGACCCTTTGCGCGACGCTATTGTAAGCTAAGATGAAGCCGCCATGAACGTGCGGTCCAGTCGAACGCGAAGCCACGGACAAATATGGTGGAGGGAGTCCGGGCCCTTGCAAAGGCACGAGTATGATGGACGTATCTGCATTCCGAAACCCAGGTGAGCGACGTAGGTAGACACACAAGGATTGTACGTGCCAAGAAGGATGCTGGTGGTGTCTGTCGTTCCTCTGAACGCGACGACGAGTTCTTCCCGCTCTTCATCCCTAGCGATAAACCCTTTCGTTGAGGTGACAATGTCCTGGAACTGATAAATGAGGCGTCAGTTTAATGACCACCCAAGTTGCCGCATTCGCACTAACCTGTAATACGAGGGTGTTCCCCATCGGGCGGGGACATAGCACCTGGTAAGCACCGGATGCATACTTGGTGTACCGAACAAGATTATCATAGGTTCGCTGATCGATTCCAACAGAAGGATCATCGGAGCGGGGAAAGTGTGGCAGCTGCAGCCACCCTGCTACTGCTTCGGGTGTTTCATCATTGACATTCGGCGTAACATGGATCCCGTTGGCTTCGTGCATGAGTGATAGAGCACAGATAGATGGAAGTCGGAAGGGGTACGATCTCGGCACTTGGGCCAAGTACCGTGATCAATATGACAGCTGTACACCACCGGCATTCCACATCGCCCCCCTTAAGACCATCGCGGCTCCCACTCTAGCCTGATATTTCCTTATATAAGGAAATATCAGGCTAGAGTGGGAGCTGTGATGAAATTGTACATCTTGGGCTCACATTGGTAATAATGATCTGGCTGGTGAGCAGGTTTATCAGGCCTTATAATCCCCTTGCATGGGCTTGCTCAGGTCTACATTTCTGCATAATGATGACTATGTTATATAAGGAAATATCAGGCTAGAGTGGGAGCTGTGATGCACCAGTCTCATCAGTGTAGTTGCCCTTGGCAGTAAATGATTGACTGTTGTGAAATGAAATGGATGTTTTGTAAATACATATGGCTATGTTACAGTATCGGAGTCATACCTGGCCCTGGGATCCCTTCCATAGCCACCGTGAATGAGACCTCTGAAGTCGAATGTTGGTAAACTCGAGGCTCGTGGAGTTTACCAACATTCGGCTGGTAGTCAAAGAAAGTCACGTGCATCAGCGCACGGGCCAAACAAAAAATCTATATAATCTGCGATTCGACTCGATGAATCCTTAGAACATACTCAGCTAGGATCTATTTTATAGAAACTAACTCGAGTCTCGCATGTTTTCTCATGCTACATCTTTCAAATCCATTCGATGACATTTGCGCTCGCTCGTTCGACAGAGAACATGGTCTCCACTTAGTGGGATCTCGAGGACGTTTGGTTCTGTGTCTCACTGGGCTGCTTGCAGCTCGATGAGCCGGAGCCAGCGAGCTGAGCGTCTGTCTGATGGATTCTTGGTAAATACATGGATGATTGATAATGTATAAATGTAATGAACTCAACTTTTTGGTGGAAAAATGAATGTTGTGCTCTATTTTTTATTTGTGGCTGTGTAATTTTGATTGTAACTTCATGTGACCGCGTTTTGGTTCGTTGTTTCAGACAACGCTCAAGCTCACGGTGAGCCACTGCAAGATGCTCAGTGTGCGGCCTGTCGATCTGCCTCTCGACGCCGACAGAGGCATCTCGACCAAAACACCAGGTCGTGCACTCACCAAGACACGGAATATCCTGCAAGAAAACACAATCCGTAATGGACCTATGACCGTCATAGGTAAGGGGAGGAAACTAGTTCAGAACACGCCGCTTCAGTCAAGGACCCTGCGTATGTGCATTTTACAACCATTGGCGCCATACTTGACGTCCACCAACAGAAGCACATCGTGTGTTGAAAGACCCTCCTGGTAAGCAGGTCGGTCCTTTCAAGCTGAAGGGCACACCTGCCCTTCGACCCCTCGGCGATAAGACGCCTTTTCCAAATCGTACTGCCAACCAGCTATCTGCCACCGGCGTAAAGGTCGCCAAACCCGCCTTACCTGACGGGTCACTTCGTCCCAGCTCCGCACGTAAACATGATCGCTTGCCTCGCAGCGCAAGCAAAACCTTTGAGACTCCCGTCACTGACGGTAAGCACTGGGACGTGAGCGACATTGAAATCGAAGTCGATACATCCGTCGCAAACCAATCAATCAAAGAGCAAAGTTGTGATGAAATCGAGTACATGCCACCAAAGGTCGAGGGTAAGCCCTGGTAGTTCAATTCATCGTCCTTTGGCGGTTCACAGCGGAGGTAGACATTCCGTACGAGCCTCCCTTTGAAATGCCAAACTACAGGGAGGTCGGTAAAAACCTAATGGCCCTCATACGCTCGTACACCCTGGAGGATGACCCCCTGAGCACCGACATAACCTTCACCGCCGATCCGTCTGAAAACAACTTCTTTGCGCTGCCCACCCTCCCACAACAAGAAATTGGTAAGTGTCCACTGATAGACTCTATTTCCTTCATTCAACGTCTTTTGAACCACTGCTTATATTAGAAGACGATAGTCCTTTTGCGCGAGCGAAACCTGAGCCAAAAGCCAAACCTCAAACTTCGACCGCCTCCAAGCAGAATTTTGCCGTAACCAATAAGCACGCACGTCTAGCGGCACAGCGAACCACGCCGGGAATGCGCACGATTACCCTGACAAATTCCCGAGTATCACCCCCTGTTCGACGACCACCCACGACGTCGACCGCTCGCCCTCCAGCAACCGCACCACGAACGCCGTATTCTCAGCCTGTGACTCGTGCCCCGACGTCTCAGTCAACGTTGCGCGCACCCAGCTCGAGAGCTACAACACGAACACCCTTGGCTGCACGCTCGACGCCTTCAGTGCGTATAGGCACTACTCAGCCTTCCCGATTGGCATCGGTCTCGCGGCCTATGACAAGGCCTGTAGCACGGTCCACTGCGCCGACCGCACCTGCCAAATGTAAAGTGGCGACAACCCAACCCAATGCCACTCCCACCGCAAAGGAGGCCTCGCTAGACACCAGACGTCCAAGGTCCGGGACGATCACCAAGGCGGCGTTTGAGTCGAACACGCACGTGGTCGTCCACATTAGGAACAACAGCTTGGAAGACGTGAAGAAGGATCTCGAGGGTTTGGTCGTGTTTGAAGACGCGTTCGATGAGGATGATGGATTCCGGTTTGATGTGTGAGGCGCGATGGATCGAGGGGAGTTCGTATTCGATTTATGGCCACGATATAGGTAAATGAGGTGATCGATTGGTCTTGTTAGCATTTCCGATGGCATTTGTGCACGTAGGACTTGAAGCAGTAGTATGATAGCATGTCGTATGATTCCACACAGAAACTCAAGTTTATAGCTTCAGTCTATGTTGCGGGGGCTCCACAGAGACCAATGAAAACCCAGCGTATGGAAGTAACAGATGATCTCTAGAACTTTGGTTGCTCATTTCCGGCATACACCGATATTGTTACAACATAAAAACGTCCTTCGCCACGACGAGAGAGCTCAAGAATCCGGTATCCCACTCCGGGTCGTCCTGGGCTCGAGACGTACTCTGCCCCGTGGCCGACAACTTGTACCTCAGGTAATCTCGCGCTGACTCCGCTACAAGGCGGGCTTCAGGACGATGTGCCCACAGGCTCTCAATAAACATCCACATGTCGTCGTCCAACCCGAGCTCGTGGACCCAGGCTTCCGTGGGTCGCCGTGGCCTGCGATCACTCATCAGCACCTGGCTGCACACAGTTGAGTTGTTCGCTTGGAAGGGCGGTCCGCCGGTATATACCTGCGAGGACACATAAGCAATCTCCGCCTGCGACGGAGGTGGTCATTCACCTCGTACGTGATGCAACCAAAGGCAAACATATCGCATCGTCGTCGATCAAGCTGGGCAAGGAGAGTTGCCCCGTTCGGATCCTCCCCAGCCAGAACGAGTTCAGGTGCCATGTACCCCGCAGTACCATGAACACCGTTAACAGTGGTGGCCACGGAAGCACGGGTATCAAGGGCGGTAGCAAAGTCGGCGAGACATGCTCGCTCTGAAGCGGTGATAAAAATGTTTAACTGTATAAATACCATGGAGCATCCAAACCAGGTTATGCAACTCGGTAATGCTTACGCTTTTGAGATCTCCATGAACAATAGTAGGTTGCGTGGCATGCAAATACTCTAACCCACTCGCAACGTCAAGTAGCTGGTGAAGATCGGTGATCGTGCGTTTGTCTAGCCAACAGGACGTACCAAAGGCAAACGTGGTGCATCTGGCTTGTGGGATAGATAAACGGATAAGTTCTTGTTCGCCATCCACGGAGAAACCAGGCAAGTTCTCGGTATCCCATCATAGTTGAAGTTGGTGACGCCGTAAAATGGGAGACAGTTCCTGTGATGTACATTTCTCCACACGACAGTCTCTTGGCAGAAATTCTGGTCACATCAAACGTCAACAAATTGTTCCATTGTACGAGGTGCCTTGCCTTCAAAAAATCATCCGCCGTTCGACCTGTTGTATGCAGCTCCTTCAGAGCAACAATTCTCCCAGACAGCTCTCCACGGAATATTGCACCAAAGCCACCTCGATCACCAGCGCCAGTAACTTGATCAACTCCGGCGATGTTTAATGATTGAGGGTATAGACCAAATTTCCTAGACAACCTCATAACCGCGTCCAGAAACCGGCGTTTGTACCATCCATCCAGGTAGTTAGATTTCAGATCTATGAGCTGCACAGTGTCAATTTTATCCAGGTGTCGATACAAAGGGGAGTCTTGCCTCTTGTAGCAAATCCAGGATCGTTTGCGCCTGATTGTCCTTCATAGCATAGAATGATTGTACGTGACTCTGGTCAGTGGAATAGATGATCACTAGTGCAGCCAAACTGTGGATATCCAAGTAGTGGAGTCTTGCGCTGTCCAGGAGCTGTCGATTACAGTGATGATGTGGTACCTGGGTCTTTGGCCATAATCAGAGAGTGGAAAATCATCAGAGTGCATGCGTCACCTGCTCAAGGAAGGTAACAAGGTCCATTTTGATAGTTTGGTAGTTGATTAAGCACCATTCTTCTGGCTTGTTGATCCATTCTTGCATCATGAGTAGAAACGAATCTAACAAGCTTCAATGTAAAAAAAAATGAGACCCCCCACACAGGTCCATTGGATCTCGATGCGTACTGTGGCTGGTCTACCACACATAATTTCAAGTGCGTAAAGATGCAAGCACTCAGACACTAGACAGGCGTAAGAACAAACCAAAATACGAGACGTCACGCTCACAGAAAACACTGGCAGCTTCCGGATGAGGTCATTACACCTCTCCCGATCCTCACTTACCAACTCCTGGAACTCGCTCACAAATTCGTGAATGTCATACTTGGTCGATTTTTGAAGTGACCGAGCGGTGGTCCGAGGCTGATCCGAGCGATCAACGCGAAACGAGGACACATCGTCCGCGGAGATGCACTGAGCTCTCTGGGTGACAAGAAATTTATTCTGGTCTTGCCAGGCCGAAAACGTCATGCTCATTTTGGCCGGGTCGGTGGCACCGCCGTGGGGAATGGTGCCGGAGGAAGAAGACGTTGAGGGTGGCTTGGATGTAGCAGACGCCGCCCTTGGACGTTGGCGATGGTATATCGCATAATAAAGAGAATAGTATTCCTTGGCCTTGCACAAGTCCTGTACGGTGGGGGGCGTATGCTTTTCCGTCATATGAAAGTTGTATTCGGCTTGTGGCACGGATTGATCGCAGTAGAAACAACGAATGTTGATCATTCTGCGAGGAGGCGACAATGACGCGGGTATCTGTAAGACAGACAACCTAAAATGCAGACACGCAATGACGATTGAGGGGCTAATGACCGAGATTGTTATGTTGTGAATGATCCTTGATCAAGCGACAAACTCACCTTGCGCCGTGGAGAGGATCGGCGTCCAGATGGTAAATCTATGCACTATCCTAAGAAAAACGGACGGGAGAGGGGGTTCAACACAGAGACATGAGCTACCCGTCCCCATTCCCAATGGAGATAGCACGGCTTTGTAGCTCCAATACCGGGTATTCATGCAGGACAAAGGCAGCCGTGCGAATAGCGCGCTACAGGTTTTCGTTCCGGGCGGGCGTTACCGACATGTCGCAACTCCGAACAAGCATAAAAATTGCAGGCCGTTCCGCATAGCGTCCCTTTTCATTGTACTGCCATTCCTTATCACTCTTCCGCTAATCGTCTCCCAGGAAAGAGTCGTTATTGTCTGGCACAGAATGATAGAATGAGGGCTTCGCTTTCGCTAGCAGCACTACGCTTTTTGCCCTGCGCAATGAGCTATGATGGTCTTCTAGATAGTGGTGCAAGCTACATATATATGCTTGGTACAACGAACGTCTAGAACTCGTCTCCGCAATGACAGTCACAATCTGCAATCGGACATACTCCGCGCACACGATTGCCTTCCTCACCGAAGAACCAGTCAAGGATATGTGAAGCGTGACCGCCATGTCTACATGTTTGACAGACGAGGAGAGCATCATCAATCGTATCTGACATCCGAGCGTCATGCCCACAACAACAAACAAGGGTGTTATAGGCATACCTTTGAACGCAACTCGTGTGTTCGAGAGTTCAACATTCCGATTTGCATCGGGTGTCATGCTCAGCGTCATCAAACAGACTGAACAACGCGGAAGCGCTCGGCTACAATTCGGGCAAGCGGTGGGCTACACATACCTTGGTTCAGTAAAAGCGTCATCGCAATCGCATGCTTGCTCACCCGACTTTTGTTCCCCGCGTCAGTGACCGAAGGGTTCATCAGTTTAGAACAGTAATTGCATCGTATGAGAATATGTTTCGGTGCCCATTCAAAGGGCGGTAAGTCTCCATTCTGCACGGCCTCCTGAAGGATTTCACCGCGCTCTATATCGAAACTGACCCTGTGGTGGAATAGCCGAAATCCATCAAGTAAGTCCCGGTATGCCTCCAGCCACCGCTCGGCCCTCATATCCGAGGACTTTGCGGGGCAGACATAAGACGAGAGGATAGCTGCTGTCTGAACGTCCCCCGTGCGGTCAACGTAATTTTGTAGAATGTCTATCCCGCCTGGAGTAAGCCCAGTGATGATGAGTCCTTCAATGTCCCCTTTAGCAGATGCTCTTTCGGCGGTGCGATGAAGGTACAGTGATAGGGCTCTGTCTTCAAGAAATTGGAAGGCGATGGCAAGACGCTCTCGAAGGGGAAGGGCCTCCTCCTCAAGCACCTCGGGCCAGTCTTTTGACGTTAATTGAGTCAACATGGCGCGAAGATATGGATCTTGAAGCCGAACAATCAACCGCTCAGAGTGATCTCGCAACTCGTTGCTTGTTGTGCTCCCTGGGATAAGCGCGGCGAGCGTTCCGGTCATCAGATGGTGCATCTCGTCTGTGTCAAGGTTTAGTGAAGCAGGGGATTCAAACACGGTTGCGTGAAGAGCGTACCTTTACTACGCATGAGCAACTCAAGTGCCCTAGTATATTGTCTCATGAATACAAGCCAACAAGCAGCACGGGACTGCTGTCCGTCCTTTTCCCATCTGCGTACACTGCTTAGGCAACACAAACAACGACCAAAATAATTCCTTACTTTTTAATCGCATCTGAGAGATCGTCCTCTCTCAGATACCACCCACACAATTGGAGCGCCAACTCTCGTTGTGCCACTTTGTTTGTCCGTAATGCTGGTGACCAAGATGTCTTTTCTATACCATGTCGAGACAGTATCGCGGTAACAGCAGCATTGAAATCTCCGTAGGACAAATCTTCGAAAGATTGAGAGAAAGTAGAGGGCAGGCCTAGAGTCGGTGCAGAGCTTGACTCCAACGCAAGAGCTGCCGAATGTGTATCACTTGATAGACTCGCAGAATCCCTGGGCTCAGATGCTTGAGGCAATGGTTGAAAGCCCTCCCATATTCCCATCAGCCCCTGGTTTGAGAAATCGTATCCATGGATTCTCGACGTGGGAGAGCACGCAATTTCCCTGGAATCTAGAAAGGGCACTTGTAAGCGCTCTCCGAGGTACCAATCAGTTCAACATACGACGCATCCACCTCCAGAGAGTAGACAAGGCACCAGACAACGAAAGGTCATCTTGCATTATGTCGGCATTGTGAGAGACCTACAAAGTAGATGAGACATCGATAGGTGCTGGTGGATGGAAACATACACTTCTGATTCCGTAGCCACGAATTACCCTGTGTCTTATCACCATCGAGATATCGTCTTCGACGACCTGGTAGATTCCACGCAAGGAATGTTTCTTGCTCCTCGACGTGGGTTTGTCGACCTGAGTACGCGAAACCTTTTTCTTCCCTTCTTCGTTACTCACTTCACGCCGGCTCGGCTGCTCTAGCGTTCGTGCCGATGTATCACCCCGCACTGTTGATAGTTCCAAGGGGTAATGACGAAATGATGCCGGGCTGAATGTCCGCGACTTTGATTGCTTTCCCTTGCTTGAAGTTTCTTGGGCGCTGGACGGAAATCCATCGGCATCCCATCTGCTATCTGTGGATTCCGAAGTGGTCGCCTTACGCAGCCCCCCCGATGCGATTTGGTCACCCGTAGTCCTGGAGACATCCCATGGTTGGAGGAACATTTCTCCGTCTTGGAATCCAGCAATAGGTCTGTGGGATCGTCCGACACCAATCGCGAGAGCTCCACGAGCACTCCATGCCAGCTGCTTCGGCGTATCATGCACTGCATACAGCTCCAGGTCTCCTTCTTTGTTGACTACCATGACTTGAGATGTCGACGAGTGTGGATGCGAGTGGGGTACAAGCGTAAACGATGCAAGAGGTCGACTAAAGTATTTCGCTGTGAAATGTAAGTTGTCCATGGGTCATCTAATGGGACACATGGCAGGCCTACTTCTGCAAGTATCAGCAAGGACTAGTGCGAATGGTTCTTGCAGTTCGGACGAAGTTTGCTTTATACCAGATGCAGAAGTAGTCCATGGCAGGTTAGTCCAAGACCTCCGAGGTACGTGCGAGAGCAATGAATCCCTCAACCGGTCTCCGTCAGACGGTCCATCTGTAGCTTGAGCGTGCTGGAGATCCCAGAATCGTACATACATCGATTCTTTTTCCATTGTCGCAAGTTGACCTCTGCGAGCGCTCGAGAATTCGATACGGTGTATGATGGAACCAGGGCGAGATCGTGCACCATCGGCCGCCGCGTCTTTTTCGGAGAACGTAAGGAGAGGGTTAGACAACCTGCGCATATCCCAGAGAGTAACAGTCGCGTCCCCACAACAAGCTACCTGGTTAGCGTCGGTAGGGTTGGTAGCTATTCCTGACACTTTGCTTGCCACATTCGCCGTAGGTGGGTTCGGAGTACGCAGGTCAAATAGACGTAGCCATCGGGCAGATATGCCAGCCAGCAGTAGATGGGTAGACTGCGGCAAAAATGACAATGCGGAGACTACCTCGGTCTGAGCGTGCTGTTGTAGAATGCGTGGGTTGGCGCGTGGACCGAAATCCGCTCTGGCTACCTGAGGGTGCGGTCGGGTCACACTCGCTTCATCGGAAGGGGTACTGTTGGCCAGTGACAGAGCGGGGATGCAGGACTGTATATCCCAAATAGTGAGACTGGAGTCCCCGCGAACTTTGTCGAGGCCGACTGCAAGGTAATTTGAATCTGCCTCACAAAAAGTCAATGCATTGCACGAGCGCGAGTTGCGCACGGCGAGAGAGACAACGGGCCCATTAGATAGAACGCCATTCCGGGCCACTTTTGTTGCTTCGAGGCGAATGAGATCAACGCGTCCGGAAGTGAGCCCGATAGCAAATAAATCATCAAAGGAGGGGTCTGGTGACCATGCAAAACACTAGCCATGAAAAGAACCAATAAGCTGTCCGTTATAACTGGTACGTATGCCCTCCGCGAATTGTAGGATGCTCACCTTCATGAACGACAGGTCGCTTTGAGAGCTAAGATGGCGTATTTCTGAGCGATCTGCTGCCCATTCGTACATTGACATCTGAGAGCCCCCACCAACCACGAACTTGTGCTGTCGTCGTGGATGCCATAAAAGATTCTTTTCCGCTTGCGCCGTTGCAACCATCCCTCGAGTCGCAATGTACGCGGAGAGAGTAGCAAAAGGAGCTGAATCAGCAAGGTCACGGCACCTTCAACGTCAAAGTTTGCTACAAACGATTGTTTATCCCCCAAGCAGGCTTGAGACACAGAAACCGTATACAATTCCACTCGTGCTACGGCCGTTGCCAAAGCAGACGGTGATTAGTGAGTATGTGTATCATTTTCGCTGTTCGCAGCGTCGAATGAACCACATACAGGACCTGTCGTCCTGTTTTAATTGCCCTTACTTCAGGAAGGCTGAACCCGACTTGGTCCAAACTAGGTTTTCAGCCAAGTCTCACTGGGTATGGACCCTGCCATGCCGACCATTCTGCAATACCCTGCAGGTACCTCGACCCTTGCTGGTACATTGAAATAGATGTCCTTTCGTAATCACGGTTGACCTCAGTGCACGCGTAGCCTCAACTCGCTTGCTAGAACGTACTGATGATTTATACATCGAATGACGTCGGCAAGCCTAACTCTTTGGCTTTAAATACTGGCGGGATCGGTTTGCTCACAGTCACCAGTCGCCATTGGTGGAGACAAAATACCTGTCCATTAGAAAGTCAAGCTGTTTTTAGCCCATGGTACGAACACGGGTCGAGGGCGCGAACACACTGGTGGATGATCAGAACTCATATCAGTGCTTTTATATGGTCTCCAACGATCAAGCAGGTGGATGACGAACGGCTGACATTTCTACAGTGACTCGGCGCCTAGGACCGAGCAAAGCTCCAGTGAGAGCGGCCAGGTCCAGTAATGGTGCGTCCAGATGATGGTGGCGCGTGTTATTCCAGTGCAGTGATGTTGGTTGACAATGGACAGCTTCGCGAACCATTGACGAAAATACGATGGGTCATTCCGATGATGGCGGCTACGAGTCAACGTGCTCAAGGAGAGCAGAGTTCCTTACTTATTGAGTGTACCACTTGCGGTGCATTCTTCATTCCTGTACCACAGCAAAGCAGCATCACCATGCTGAGAGCCGAATTTAGCTATATGAAGCGACCCATATGTCGACCTCATACCTGGACGACATATTTCCGACGTGGATGCTTGATGGTAACCGCTCCTCTTTGATGATCAAGCTTGTGGTGGGATGGTGACAAGGATCAGGCCGTCAAGCTCCATATCAAGACGACCTGAGGGTCCTTCACGGAACGTCGGAGCTTGCGTGTCACTCGCTGCCTGCGGGGGCCGGGTTTCAGGTTCATGCAGTGGTGCCTCACTGCTGAACACGATTGAGGGTACCTGAGAGTAAGCAGATGGCCCGTTCCGAAGATCTACAGGTACTTGGTGTACAGCCTTTTTGATTTCTCAACAGACCCTTCCGACAGCTCCCGGCTTGGCGACAACCGCACAAAGTAGGTGAATAGGTTCTGCCAGAGCTTGAGCTTTGGCTTGATTGGCAGACTGACTATTCGGTTGAGGCGCCCCTTCAGGGAGCGGTTGCAGCAGTTGCCTAAATTGCGGATGAGTTTGATGGCAGTACAACTTGATCAGCTTCTTTGCCCCCGTCAGTACATACGTGGGACTCTTCTCGGCGGGAGTGCAATTAAGGCGTTGCGCCTCAGCGTTCACCACCGCGACCGTCAGAGCTGCTCACCGGACATGAGCGAAAGAGCCGGCCATGACTACTCTACCTCAGAGCCAATCCTCCTTCAGTCCATAGGAGGAACGTCCAAGGCTTCCCCTTTCTATGACGAAAACGCCGCCCGCATCAGCCAGAAAATAGACGAGGAGCTCAGGGTAGGCATGCTTTCGCATCTTGGCGTATTCCACCAGTCCTCACGCGTCCCTATAGCGAGATTGGGTACGAAGAAAGGATGCAGAGAGAAAGCAGGTGAAAGGTGCGCTCATCGATGTGGACACCCGGGACATATGTAACCCACTCTGGCTATCCTCAAGTTATGCTCCTCGGCCAAGCCGAGTCTGGCAAGTCCACTTTACAGAAGCAATTCCAACTCTACTATGCTCATCAGACACTCGAACACTCACGTCCGTTGTGGCGACCTATTGTCTACTTCAATGTCATCAAGGCTGTGCGGATGATCCTTGACGAACTTGATTACGAGCTTGCAAACATTGAATCCGACGACTCGACAGAGGGTCAGGCTGTCGCACATGCCCTTGCACCGCTCGGGGACGTCAGTGGAGAGGTATCGCACCTGAGGACAAAACTTGTCACCCTTGCCTCAATGGAGGACTCCCTCGCTTCCGAGTTGAGTGGCGGGGTTTCTGTGACTGGCGGCCGCACGGGTGTGTACGTTCGGGCAGGGTGGCAGGCCCTCGTCACTCCACTGTCTCCAAATCGCAGTAGGGCAGTCCCAGCAACCGGTGGTCCAGCTCCCGCTGTCGCTCATGTAACGAACCTTGCTTCACGAACACTCAATTCTGCTCAGGATGAAATCGATGAACTTTGGAAACACCCTGCCGTTCGGATACTGCTAAACAATCGTAGGATACGACTTGATGAATCAGCACCATTGTGGGTTATAGCCCTCTGTATCCTGATTTTCACTCAACTCTGGTTCAGTTTCTTGGATAGCGTGAAGCGAATCTCACAACCAGACTATTTACCAACTACAGGTATGGTTTGTTCCTTAGTAAGATTGTACATGTTGACCAAATTCACACAGCCGATTTGCTCAACGTTCGTCTACAAACATTAGGTGTTGCTGAGCACTCCTTCGATGTCGAACTCTGTGGTTCTCGATACAACTGGCTCATGTACGACGTTGGTGGCGCAGTAAGCATCTACCCCATCATCTATCCATGGACTTTGCGTGATTTTCAATATGCTGTCTTCTACCTCAGCGCGGTCAGGCAAGTCAAACCAACGTCATGATGTTGACGATATCTCATCTCCCACTCGGACATTAGAGACACGCTTGGGTACCCTATTTCGATGATGGTGTGTTGTTTATTCTATCCTGTGCCGTCTCTGGCAACAACATAGCATTATCGCTATGCCCGTGACCCACCCCTTACATCGTTTGCTCCTTGCAGCAACTGCGATCATTTTCTTGGCACCCATCAGTGCATTTGATCAGGCATGTATTTCTGTATGTATTATGGTTGGAGCTAACTACATCACGTTTCTGCTAAATCCAAACTCAGTATCTTGAAGAGGATGCACGAACGAATAGAGTAGACGATTCACTCCAACTTTTCACAGCTATATGTTCCAACAAACTTTTAAAGAACTCACATTTGGTACTTCTGCTCAACAAGGTAGCTGCTTAGCGAGTCTCATCCGTGTCTCCGCTGACTTTCGGACCATATAGACTGATCTTTTGAAGAAAAAACTGGAGGGTGGCATCAAGGTCCGGAAGTAGTACGTGATGTTCCTCTGTATTCGCTCGGCGGTATTCGCTCAACCCCCCTTTTTAAAATAGTATCACGTCTTATGGTGATCGTCCAAACACGTTTGCCGACGTATCGGAGTATTTCCGCGCCCACTTCATCCAAGTGCATAGGCGCAATGATATCGGGCGTAGGGCGCTATATGCAGTACGTAGTTACCCGCGTGGTGATCAGCTTATCGTATTGATCAAATTCCTGTAGCATTTCACTTCTATGCTCGTGCGTAACCCTTATCTATCCGTTGTTCAAGCTAAGTGATCTCTGTAGGATATTCGTGCTACTCAGGCCATCATTGTCAACGGTGAGCCCTATTCTTTCTCTTTGCTTGCAAGTGTAAGTATTGAGTGCGGATGGAATGCAGTTGGTGAAGCTATTATTCGCTCGCATATCGCGAGAACTGGCCTAGCCTGACAGACTTATATCGACTATCTATCAAATTGTTGACTGACCGTATGGCTGCGTACTCTCGGTGAATTTTACTGTTGACCAATTATTTAGTATTACTGCTGCTAGTTACCCTTTGTTTCGATACCTGGTTCATAGCATCTCATGCATCATCTTGTTTAGTAGCCAACCCACATGCTGTATGAACATTGAGATCTTAAACACATCACATGACCCGTGAGACATCACTTCCTAAAATTTCGAGCCGCATGTCGACGCCTGAAGGTCTCATAACTTTTATCTTTGCTCTGCTCAGTGATCCCTGCGGTTTGTCACGATGTCGACGAGCGGGTTAAAAGCAATAGCACCCGTACCTACAGCAGCGGACTTCTTGGACATCGTCTTGTCCAAGACTCAACGAAAAACACCAACTGTATACCGCCACGTTCTTCATCAAAATCTCGAGATCAAGTGATTGACAGTGTTCTAGGTAATCCACAAAAACTTCAAGATCAGCCGTATACGCAATTTCTATATGCGCAAGGTTAAATTCACGCAAGACTCTTTTGACGAGAAGCTCGGTGCTATTCTCTCCGAGTTCCCGATTCTTGACGTAGGTCACACTTTGGTCTGACTATATATACGAACATTCTTGCGTAGGACCTACACCCTTTCCTCGCATCCCTTATGAATGTTCTTTATGACAAAAACCACTACAAGCTCGCGCTCGGGCAGCTTCGGACTGCACGGCATCTGATCGATCAAATAGCCAAAGATTATGTGCGCTTGCTCAAATTCGGTGATAGCTTGTACCGATGCAAGCAACTCAAAACGGCTGCGCTGGGCCGGTGGGTCGTCCAGCGATATTCATACTTTCGTGTCTTTGTTTATATGCTACCTTTTAGGATGGCTACTGTCATGCGGAGACAAAAAGATCCCTTAGCTTACCTTGAACAAGTCCGGCAACACATTTCTCGTCTCCCTGCAATAGATCCTAACACACGGACCCTCATCATCTGTGGTTATCCGAATGTTGGGAAATCCTCCTTCATAAACAAGGTGACTCGGGCCGAAGTCGATGTCCAGCCATATGCCTTCACCACAAAATCGCTCTTTGTTGGCCATCTAGATTATAAATATTTGCGATGGCAAGTTATTGATACCCCCGGTATATTGGACCATCCACTTGAAGATATGAACACGATTGAGATGCAAAGTATTACGGCACTGGCGCACCTTAAGAGCTGTGTTTTGTATTTTATGGACCTTAGCGAACATTGTGGTTACACAGTGGAAGCTCAGGTAAGTCTTTTCATCATTAATAAATACCTATCCGATGCAGTGATCATAGTGCAAACTCTTCCATTCCATCAAGCCACTTTTTACCGGCAAACCGGTAGTGCTTGTCATTAACAAAGTTGACGTCACGCGTCTTGAAGACCTCACGGCAGAAAGCCGAACTCTCGTACAAGAGATCATTGACTCGGAAAATGTGCAATACATTCAGGTGTCCTGTTACTCCGAAGAGGGTGTCATGGAACTCAAAAACAAAGCTTGTGATACTCTCCTAGCCCACCGTGTCGACTCCAAGCTCAAGGGGAGCAAAATCAACTCTGTCATTAACCGAATCCACGTCGCTCAGCCTATTCCTCGGGATGACGTCGTTCGTACACCTTTCATTCCTGATTCCGTGAAGGAACGCAAGAAGTACGACAAGAATGATCCTGATAGGAGGGAGCTTCTTCACGACATCGAACAGGAGGAGGACCGCGAAGGCATTTTCAGTATCAACCTGAAAAGTACGTCATCAATTCTTGTGGTTTGTACGGCCGACCGCGTGAGTAACTGGTGGACACTTAGGCAACTATCTGCTGGCGAACGATGAATGGAAGTTTGACACTATGCCCGAGATTATGGACGGCAAGAACATTGCTGATTTCATTGATCCCGACATTGCCGAGAAACTCGAAGCACTCGAACGTGAGGAGGAAAAACTACAAGCAGAAGGCTTCTACGATAGTGCGGAAGATATGGTATACGTTTTCACCTACCCACTGTCCTGTATCCTAACCAGAGCTGCATGCAGTTTGATTCCGAGGATCAGCGCGAAGCAGCTGAGGCACAAATAGCCCTTTCCCACAAGATTCGCTCTCAAAGCATCAAAAAGTCAAAGAAGAATCAGGCTCGCCTTCCACGGACGGCTGGTCTTCGGAAACTCACCGAGCTCTCGACAGAGTTGAAGAGAGCAGGCTACGATCCAAGCAGCATAGAGGCGCGCGCAGGGATGCTGGCCAAAGTGCAAGCTGCGAAACGAAAGAGGGCAGAGACTGACATGGATGTGGATATGGACGATGCGGAAGAGGCTGATGAGGGTGACGAAGGCGAATGGATGGATGTCGACGGCGAGGAACCACCCATCAGCAAACGCGCCAAGGGTAACTCGGGATCTGTAATCTCAAAGAACTTGAGAGCGCCACGCACCAACCGGCAACTTGCGGGCATGCGAGATGACCAGGTAAACATTTTTTTGCTTCTACCCTGGTATGATTGTCTCAATTCAGTGCGCCTCCAGCAAGCGTCCAAAGCCATCAAGCTACGTAACTTGGGTCAACGCGAGCGTAACATGCATGCCAAAGCTGGAGAAAGTGACCGTGCTATCAGGGTCAAAAAGGTTCTTTTTCCTACGTATATGCTTCGCTATGCAAACCTGACGTTGGTCTATGTAGCCAAAACATTTGTTCACTGGCAAGCGAAAGATCGGCAAGACCAACAGGCGTTGATTCGTATGTCTTACAGGTCCTTTTTATGTTTTCGGTTGGTATTCTGTTGTTTTCGTTGATTCACGGGATGATATATCCTTTGGCGATTGAACGATCTTGTGATCTTGTGTGGAGTTCAACAATCACCAGGATTTCGGGGATGATACAAGTTCTTCGTACAGTCATATTACTCCTGGGTACGGATTACACGCTTGGGATTCCCGTGCGTGAGACCGAGTTGATGGCGTGGGCATAGGTCCATCGATCGATCCTGAGGTGTGGAAATGATTGGTGGCGTCAAAGCGAACGTTGATTTTATAGGCTTTCGCCGTAGCTCGGACGATCTAAGGGCGAGTTACTACCCTGGAGCCAAGCCGACAAAGCTTTGGCCCTTACTGTGAAACAATCATTCCCATGAACGATAAATGCTTTGCCCAGGAATAAAGATGGAGTGGCGACTTCATCACGGCTCCCACTCTAGCCTGATATTTCCTTATATTTCCTTATATAAGTTATATAAGGAAATATCAGGCTAGAGTGGGAGCTGTGATGTCCTTGGATGCTTGCATTCCATTACATTTCCGTTGACGGACTGTCGGGTAGCTGCAGCGCTGGACCGTCTCCCCCACCCCGCCGAGTATGTTTATTTGCTTATTCTATGTTTAACAGTGAGAAGGGAACCGATACTTCTCTGTCTTTTACCCACATGTTCTCCGTGGATAACCTTGTCTGTGTCAGGGCTGGTGAGTGATAAGATCCATATGCCACGTTCCTCACACGAAGTGCTACGCCGCTGCAGGTACATCCTCAGGGTAATACGGCAGCTTTTCCGCTGGACGGTATCGTGTAGCGATGCAACGCATGCTTGACAGAACGCATTGACATCCATACACCCTAGCGATCTCGCACGTACCCACGTCAGACCTCTTTCATAGGGGTTCAACGGATTTTTTCGGCATCACTCAATATCCACTCAGTCAGACTCCTGGTGCGGAGGTGTGCGGAGGACCTTCGGGCCTATGAATTCGCTGCCCGATCACATCGATCGCGGGGGCTTGTCGCTCCTCCAATCGCTCTCTGCATACAAACGACGTTGTGGGGCAAGTCAAGGCAGGCAGGACCATCGAGGTGTGTTCGTGGCAGACACAACCGGTGAGTCGGGGACCACTCGCGACGTTATGGCTCTGGTCATGAGTTATTCGTTATCCAACCCGCTCCGCCATCCATGATTCAGCGTGCATAAGACATGAGGCAAGGCGCTCTTCAGACCAACATCGGGGATACGATGAAATGAGTTGCTCGTCGTCCTTTTGCCAACAGCGGCCGCAGTACACCTCGTGCGTAGTTCCCGAAGAATGCAAAAGAGTACATAGACATTAGTCAAGTTTCAACCAAGTATGTACCCGAACACGCGAATAAGTTTCTCGAGATAGGAGCATGCGAGCAGTAACGAGCGATGTATTGTTAATTCGTTCTAACAACAATCGGAAAAATCATCCGCGTCCTCCCCCTTTACGATGTCAGGTCCAGTATCTTCCATACGCTTGGCCCAAATTTTACCACCCAATTCCACCGCTTCCCCTCGGGAAAATTTGCACTTGTCCTCAAGATGTCGTGCCAACTCTTCCACTATCAAAGACCTCGGACGCCCTCGGAGGTGCCGCTTGCGATCCTTGATCCTTGCTACCCACTTCAACAGCTTACCCGCCAGGTGAATAAACCAGCCTGTGCGTTCGGGCTTCCATGAGGTCCTGGATAGATACTCCAAAAGCGTGCTGTGGATCGCAGTTTGCGATAGCTGATACTGGCGGGCGTAAACGTCATTCAATCCACGAGTTGCTGTGATGCAAACGTGCGAGGTGCACAAGAGATTCGACTTCTCGAATAACATAGCATTCCTGTGCCACCAGCTCTCCATCGGCTGTTGATTCTCCATCCCAGTGATAACGAACGCCACAGGAACTTGGTTCTGGCACAGAATGTCGCGGAACAAACGATAGTTGTTTTGCGTGATGGCGGTGATTCTGCCTCCTCGTATGCAGAAAAGGAGAAGGCGGATGCCACCCGTGCGCTGAAGTTGGGTGATCAGTATGTTGGCTTTTTCGATGGCTGTAAGGTAGTCGTTTCTGCTCAAGCTCGGCTCGTTCAACCCGACTGTGTCAAACAGACGGAAGTGGTGGCGTCCTTGGTTGTCGCTGAGAACGACATCGTACGAGGTGGCTTCCATCGTGCAGCCACCTGCACCAGAAGAGACGTCGGCAATCTGCTTCCCAGCGATGAGGTTGATGACGGAGCTTTTCCCTACCCCTGTCTCGCCAACAATAAGCACATTGGGAGTGAAAGCGCGTCGGATCTGATAAGATGGGGGATTTTCCGGGGTCAGCATCTCTTGCGACATCTGAAGTCTTGTTCACATTGAATGGAAATTTTGGACCGAAGAACATGACGCTTACTATTATGTTTTTCCGCTCTGTTTGTGTTCAAAGCACAACGATTCGAGATGGGGAGGTTGAACGCTGAAAAAAACGACATTTCTGCTGCATTTATAGAGAACGATGATTCCTGCGGTGACTTAGGTCAAACTTACTAGGCGGGTGCTGTGGACATGTAGACGCTCAGCATTCAACTGGGAGCTGAACGTTATGGAATATAAGGTTAGCCAAAACATCCGTTACCACTGGAAAACGTTGCGATTCTAGCGCTGATGGTTGGGAGCTGATGTTATGTTGAGCGCCGCACAAAACGTTTCAACTCGAAACTGGCGCCAGCCAAACATAACGTCAACTTCTGCTACTCGCCACTTAATGACCGGCACTCATAGCCTCACCACGAGGTCTGCTTCGAACAGCTCTCTACGACTCCAAGGTAGCGTGTACTCCGCATGCATTGGGTACGTTTGATAGCGATGGTCAAGCTGTGACTCACAGTGTGCATCCGTTGTGTGAACGAACGCGCGGTCGGCTTGATAAGATTTTTATCCACTGCAAGCGTGGTATTACTGCGGCACTAGGCGCTCCATGCTATAAGCACAACGTTGAGGGCAACGCGTCCAAGGACATTATAGCGCTGAACCTCTACAACCTGCATGCCAGTGTTCAGGAGGGTACGGTACCCTCACTCTTGTGTATCCAGCGGCGTACTCTAACACGCATTGACAGCCATCGTTTCTGGGTTCAAACAGAATTCAGGAAAACCCTAGGAAGGTGTGTTGGTGGTTGGTGGTTGGTTGACTCTGCGACTGAGCGACTTAGGAGATCAAGAATGTCATCCTCTTTGGTGAAACAGGCGTGGGCAAGAGTTCCCTCGTCAACTTGATCGCTGGTGTAAAGATTTCCGAAACCTCCAGCAGTGCTGTCGGATGCACGCTGGCTTACAAACGTTCCATGTTGGAGCTAGACGGTCAGCGTTTCGCTATATGGGATACCGCAGGGTTGGATGAAGGTACTCAAGGAACCGTACCTGCTGAGAAAGCGGAGGCATATCTCAAACAACTTCTCCGCAACCTGGCCAGGTCGAGCGGTATCGACTTGCTCGTCTACTGCGTGCGTGGAACACGAGTTCGATCCGCGTTGCTCACGAACTACCACCTCTTTTACTCCGCGATTTGTAGGAAGAAAGTCCCCATCGCCATCGTAATTACTGGACTCGAGAACCAAGAGGGAAACATGGATACTTGGTGGTTGAAAAATGAGAAACAGTTCTCGGCGCTGCAGATGCATTTCGACAACTATGCTTGCGTGACGACGCTAGAGTCTCCCATGGAAAACCCCACTCTTACGGAAAGACGCAGGATATCAAGAACAGCACTAGTCAAGATGATCACGATCACTTGTCGCACCAAGCAATGGATGCCAGCTGAACGCAGTTGGGTCGACACTGCATTTTCTGACATCCGTACCATATTGTCTCCGAGGAACGGGCACGGTGTTCGTTCAGCCAACGTCATCATGTGCGATGTCTCCCGACACGTCCTCGTACGCCAAGCTGCCATAGAACGTTCCATCACCTTTCACAACCCTATCACTCTAGTCCTTTCCCTCACCCGGCCGATGAACTTTCGTGGCGTGGATATGAAGCCACAAAGCAAGCTTCCATTTGATGTTGCTATGAAATGCACTCCAGAGCACTTTTTTCGTGTATTCCAGGTTCCAAGGGGACCAACACCATCCGAGGGCAAGGAGGAAGGGATGAAAAAGGACATGATTGTCAAACGCGGAGCTGATCTGCTTATTTTCTGTGTGAAGAAAGAGGACGGAGAGTGTAGAGACGTTAAATTGCAATGGGAACATTTCAACCTCACCTACGGTGGTGAACTCTCTCCACAGATCGTCGTAATCATCGGAGCCACGGATCAATGGTCGGCGGAGGAATGGTGGAACGATTCAGTGGGCAGGGCCACCACGGAGCCTACCAATCCTTCCGTTGCTTATTGGCCCGCAAACGAGTCATTTGCCGAAGCCGAAGTGGCAAAGAGACAACTGCGAAACCTCATAAATACCTGCTGCATCGATTGCAGTGAAGCAAAACTTGCAGGGAACAAGCATATCTTCAGGCACAACACCTCGCCCAGTCTGGGGACGAGCGCAATAACCGGATGGATGAAATCACTGGCGAGAAACAGTAATGTGGAGAAGCCGGTCACGGACCAGGATATCTTGACGAAGTGGGGTGTATGGGAACATGTTTCGGTTGGAAGAGACGCGATAACTAGATCGAATATGATATCTCGTACGCTTACTGGTGGGGACTATCACGAGCAGGACATTTTCCGTCCACCACGTCTGTCTTCATGAAGTGCATTGCATTCTAGTAGTACTTGGTTAGTAGGATGATGATAGCTTTGAGCGCCCCCGTGTCCCTCAAGACTCATGTAGCGTACCATCTATATACCCGCATATCGTGCCAGGGTTAGCTTGGTGGTACATAGTAGTAGGATCACCAGCCATGGAGCCTCGTCTACCTCAACGTCTAGGTTATATCCCACCTGGTCGGTACACCGAACTTTATCCAACATACCACTCCGGGAGAGTAAATTGTACTGCACTGTCGTGACTCCGTTTCAAAAGGATACAGACCACAAACATTTATCATCATGGGTCGCCCTCCACTCCCACTCCTCTCCGAATGGAGCAAGACTTGTGTCCAAGTCTTCCTCGTGGGCTTTAACCTTCATCCAAGCGAGAGCACTCTGAGCCGTCAGACGCTCCGATGCATTTGGACCCCACAGGTTCTCGACAAAGCTCCACATGTCAAGGGAGATCTTGCCATCCGGAAATTTCGGTCGTTGGTCTGATATGACATTAGCACGAACCTGTTCTGGGGGCATCTCATGGAAAGGGTGTCTACCCGTGTAAGCCTATATAATGTATGTATATGATGAAGCGTTGTTTGAACCATAGCCATCTACATACCGCGTAGATGGTACACCCTAATGCGTACATATCGCATGCTCGTTTGTTCACATTGTGTTTTGCCTCCTCGGTCTCCGCATTTAAGATCTCTGGGGCCATGTAATTCCATGTACCGCCCATGACGGCCTCAGATGGAGCGGTGTGGAAGTGGTCGTCCGCATCGAAGGTTGATACAAGTCCGAAATCTGCGAGACATGCATGCCCTTTCCTTGTGATAAGGATGTTATCCTGCAAGCATCGAGTGAAGCGAAACCTTGGTCGAGGGAGAAGAGAGGAAGCATACCGGTTTGATATCTCGATGAGCGACGTGTGGTTTCATTGAATGCAGGTAATCCAAGCCCCGGACCACGTCTAATATCTACATGGTGGATGAGATGACTGCCACTGATAAGAAGAAAAAACCTGCTCACCAGCTTCGTTCGGTTTGCTTTGGGGTTGTCCTTGAGATATTTGGATAGCGTTCCCTTGTCCATCCAAGGAGAGACAAGCGCAACCCTGACATCCATAGGTATATTGTAGATACCGTACAGTGGTAGACAGTTGGGGTGGCGTAGATGTCTCTGGACAATAGCCTCCTTACAGAGTTCCTGCTCATCACGAGTCAAATAATGCTGACGTGCAGATCAACGCATGTCGTCACCTTGTTGTGCTGAGACAAAGGCACAGGGTTGTTTCTCTGGAGGACCTTTACGGCGACTAGAAGAGAATCGACTCTGCCTTTGAAAACGTGACCAAATCCTCCTTGACTCTCTGGTACAAGATCACTGACTACACCCTTTGCAAGGTAGATACCAGGGGGGCAGTATCCAGATTCCTTCGAAAACATGATGAGAGCGTTGAGGAAGTATCTCCTATACTCCTGCTCGAGCTCAACGTTAGCTTCTAGTAGCTAGTTCCATATCAGCGTCCTATTTTGGCCACCTCGAACCCTCAGTCTGTCAACTTACGTTGTGGAAGAGGTCAACGAGCTTTTCGGCTTCAGCTCCGCGCTTGTTTAAAATACCATTCTCCTGTGATCTGGTGATGCATAGCGCTGCCAAGGCGGCCAGATTGAGGATATCACAGTTCAGCACCATGGTTCCATTCAGTAGTGCCGAGTTACATTTGCATTTGTGTTCCTCAAAAGGACTAACCTCCGACTGAGAACTATCAGCCAAGTTAAAAAAAGGTAAAAAATGAGGGGCCACATACTTTACGAAGGATCCTGAGCAACTTATCTTTTATCTTGTCGCACGATAGAATGCACCACGTATCATCATACCTCTCCCAGCGCTCTACCAACTGTTCCAGCTCGGATACTTGGTCGGGCCGATTGTCGCTGGAAAACCATCTGCGACGACGACACGCAACCAAATGCGTATAGGTATAAGCAACCAAACCCTACACGGGACGTGAGATAAATGAACGACAAGATACAATTTATCCTACCGGAAAAATCGGAGCCTTTCTAACCAACTCCAAACAAGTCTCCTTATCAGTGCACGAGTAACCCTCGAACTGAGCCACAATATTGACGACCTCTTCCTTGGTGATACCTCGTAGGACTTCAGCAGCCTGTATGAATTCTTGCAACTGAGAATCTGGTTCGCTCGTTTGCCCATCGATTGTGGTGTACTTTGGGGAGTCGTGCGTGGGGTTCTGAAGCCACAGTTGAAAAGCGTTTGGTTGAACAGATTGTCCCGTCGCCGCTTGCTGCTGGGGGACACGATCGACCCCTGTCGTGCGAGCTGGAGAAAGGGACGAGGCAAAATGTGCCCTTTGATGGTCGCTAGGAGGGACGAGTTGTGGAAGAAAATGCTCTAGTTCGTCCGACTGAAATCGGTCATATGGTGTCGGTGTCACCGGACGTAGAGGGCGATCGTGCCCTAGGAAGGTGCGCGCGGGAAGACCACTGTGGTAATCGTAACCAACCGTGTTGTGGCTAAAGGTGGGGGGAGAAACGCTTGTTTCAGGACGCGTACCCACATCATTACCAGCGAGATGTGAGCCAATATGGGGGGTGTACTCATGACGATCGACCAATTGGTTGCAGATATAGCACTCCATTTGCAAGGGAGGGACTCTAGGATGGAGAAATTAAGTGCAGCCCTTCAAATACTATTTCATGTAGGGCCGGCACCTACGTGACGAGGCTAGATGGGCTCAAACAGATCAGTTTCGAAGCGATGGAGGCAACGCTACCCCGAGACCAGAAGCAAAGACAATTGGGAGCCCGTTGGCATGACAAAATATCGCGGCAAGACTAAGTTATGCGTCCTGTTGCAAAGCTGTTGTGCGGTGGTGTTCGAATGTCAAGTATCATTGTTTTTTCGTTGTTGTTTCTTGGTATGGAAGGTTCCCTGGACGTGTGCGAACACGAGTGGCCGTCAGTCTTTGGCAATCCACAGCATCGACAAACGGCCGTTCTTGGAGTTTAAAAACAAGGAATTGGCTGGCTAGGACAAGATGACTAGGTAGTGGTTGGTCTGTTAGGGTGACCCTCATGATGGCCCGGAATTGTGCGAGCTCCATTCACAGGAAACCAGCGTAGCCACGCGCGATGATCCATGATCTCGGTACGCCTTGGCACCTGAACGGGGAACGGGAGTCATTCTGTCACCCTTTCGTAGGTACCAATGAGGGGCACGTCTTGGTTTAACAGCAAGCCTTTGTATATAAGCCCCACTCCAGCAAAACACGGATGACTTGAGTTATGGATTAGGATACTACATGTACAGTGTAGTGTTGCCACAGCTTCAAGCTGTTTGGTTAATATATATACCTAACCTAACAATATAGTTTTCCAGTATGGCTATCAGAGGAAAAAATATTTATAGTAATTGATGATATTTCATATTAGCTATTTGTGCTTAAGCTAAGCTAAAAATAAAGCTAGGCTTATATCTTGGGAATGGCTAGATCAATCAATACAAGAGTTTTGAGCAATATATGAAGACCATTTTCAACTACATTTCATTCACTGGAAGCATGTTAAATGATGCAAAAATAAACATATTAGATAAAAAAAGCTGAAAAAATCAAAAACTGAGCTGTGGCAACACTACTCCAGCGAAACACGGATGACTTGAGTCATAGATTAGGATACTACATGTACAGTGTGCTTGAAACGTTAAATACGTGTGTGATGTTGTACAGTGTGAATTGGAGACGACTTTCAATCGTCGCGGCGCGACTTGCCTACCAATCATCGCAATATCGATCGCTGGGACTTGATGAAGCTAACAATTTCTTTGCTCGTTGGACGCTCATCGGGACTTGTCCAGCATCTCTCCATAAACTTCCACAGCACGTCCGGGATAGCCTCGCCATCCCATCCGGGCTCTCGAGGTGGCTGGGAGCCCCTCGAAATCATAATTACAATCTGAGCGACCCTTCTAGTCCCATGGAACGGAAGTTTGCCACTCAGAGTCTGTAAGGAACGTCAATGGCGTGAGGGCTGGACGGGGACAAGCATCGAACCTGAAGCATGATGCTTCCAAACGAGTAGACGTCCGCTTGTTGACTCGACAGCTGCGACTGTGGGCTACCTTCACCCTTATCGAACAGTTCAGGAGCTGCCCACCGAATATTCCCTGGGAAACAAATGCCGGAAGCCATGATGTCCGAAACCCGTTCGAATAGTTTGGAGAGTCCAAAATCGGAGAGACACGCTCGTCCACTTTTCATAATCAAGATATTTGACTAATTAATCAACGGATCAGATTCCTTGTAGGAACTATGTTCAGGCAGAGGCAACGCACGCCGCTAAGGTCGCCATGTATTATGTTACGAGAGTGCACTAGCCCAACAGTCAATGAAACTGAGTGAAACGAGCGAGAGAGCCAATAACTGACAATAGTCCAAACCATCTGCGATGTCGCTGAGCTGTGGATCGAATCGTACCATGCAAGATCGGCAGTAATACTTGACATACCAGCGTCATTCTCTTCTTCATATCGAGCTGTGTTTCAAACTTCTCCAGGTAATCGGATAGCGTACCATTGTCTGCCCACGGGCAGACGAAAGCAGGTAGTGGGCCGAACCCAGTTGTCGTGCCATACAAAGGCACAATATTCCGATGCTCGAGCCCAGACCAAACGTTGAGTTCCTGTTCAACAGCCTGGAAGAGGGGTATAAGCAAAAACATCACAGCGACTATTGGACGTGAACGCAACTCACCTTTTGCTTGAGCTGGAATTCTTCGTCGTTCGCAATAATAGGTCGAATGGCTTTGACAGCCACCTGTGGCAATATAATGGTTAGTATTGGCCGCTGGAAAGATTCTGCACCCATACACACCCTCTTGGAAGGCGACTGCTCGTATCGCAGCAGACAGCTCCAGACGTCACTGAAGCCGCCGTAAGCCATAGGGTACACGTACGTCCTCACTATCCTGTCAGTGAGGTCCTTGACGCGCTTTGTGCACCTCTCTGGGGTTGTCATTTGGGTACGACCCCGGGGTAGGTCGCAACGAAATACGCCCCAGAAATGGGAGGTGTTCTTGTCGCCAGTTCCGACACCCCACCCAGCGAGGCACCAAAGCGCTACTTCTGACACGAGAAATATAGGATAAAGTTCCCAATCGCATTCGAAAATGAGGGATTTGCAAGGCAACGACTTGAGTGTCTTGTAAGGAGTGTGAGGGGGCATGAGAGAGTATAACATGCTCGATCGGTTGAAGAGCGGGAAGGGTCCTTAAATACCTTGCAACAGCCCATGGCATCTGCGGCCGAAAATATTACCAAGCTGTCCTACCAGACTCACAGAATATTTGGGGACCTGCCAATAAAGAGGAAAACTTGGAGTGCGGAGGTGTCGTTACATGTTGGTGGGCCTCCAAGACGAACGGAAAATCCTGTGCCTGCGAATTATGCAGTCGAACTTGGCGCACGGAACGACGGCTGCCTGCCAACTGGGCCATGAGTGAAAATAGTCCATTTGATTCTGAGATCGGACGCCCTTTGACTTCATGGTGCTCATATTTCATGTGCGAGGAAAGAGCAGGCAAACACAAGTGCGAAGCAAATACAAGGACATCGAGACGATTTGTATGCTGCCAATTCCGACGAAAGGGCCTCAGTCACCGCCTAATATGCTTGGCTCAGAACTATAACCTTAATCCCATCCGCTAGCGGCCGCATCTGGACCCCAGCTTGACGCGGGCTCTGCTGACCAATCGGTTGTTGGGGCGCCGTCCGCAGCCCAGTCGAGTGCGCCTGACAAATTTTTGAGATACATCCAAGTCAGGTAAGCACACCACTTACCACCCTCTGGAGCAACCAGGGTGGGGTTGATAGAGCCTGCTTGAGGGGCAGATGTAACATCCCACTGTGAAAGACCGGCTTGGGCTTCTGGCTCGACAGCAGCGAGCTTCGCCTGAGCCTCCTCTTGTTGTTGCCTTTCCACCTCTTCAGGATCACGGTAGAAGAACATGTCCACCATAACGTTCCAGCCATCAGGCGTGCGGGGAATGGTCCCACGCAACCTGAGGACTTCCCGTGCGAGCAACCACCAAATCAGACCAATAGAATGACGGGTCTTGTTGTTTGTAGGAATCGCGATGTCGACGAATTTAAGCGGGGCATCGGTGTCGCAGAGTGCAATGACAGGAATGTTGACATATGATGCTTCGCTGATAGCCTGGTGGTCTACGCGAGGGTCGGTAACAACGATGAGACGAGGCTCCTTGAACGAGCGGGTGATGTAGTTAGTGAAAGAACCGGGGGTAAAACGGCCAGCGATGGCTTGAGCTCCGGTGTTGGCAGCGAATTTTAAGACAGCACGGTGACCATAAGGACGTGCGGAGATAACACAAACGTCGTGTGGATTCTCGACGGCAGCGATTACACGAGCAGCGAACACGATCTTCTCCCAGGTTTTTCCAATGTTGATGACATGAATTCCTTTGCGAAGGTGCCGCAGTTCAAGCCAGTGCGCTAAAATCCATGCAGCAACTCACCATCAACTCTTCGTTTATAGACGTATGGTTCCATCTGCTTGTCGCAGTTTTTCGTTCCGACATGGCACTGAGCAGCCAGGAGGAGCTGGATCTCTTCATCAGTAGCACTGAGAATGGAGGGAAGTTTTGACGACATGATTGAACCTAGGCGATCATTAGTACATCGGTCTCGATGTCATCCACATATGCTACACCCCATCCAACGTCTCCAGCTCGCAGAATCCATCCCATGGCAACCACAGCAGGTGTATATACATAGATACGCACCGTTTACGGCGTTTTGTACTTGCGCGTCGTCCCGGGCGGCGTTGACTGTCTCTTCGGGATTCTTGGCTCGTCGTTGACTCTTCGTCCACTCGGCTGTTGCCGTAGGAGATTCACACGCCGTGTATCCATTTCAGGTCATTAACCCCTGTATCTATCCTTTAACTGAGCGATCTCGTACGGTCCAGCTTTACAACAACCTCCTACGATTAACCCTTCCCACCCCTGCTCACATGCTTTGTCGACACACCTTGCCACACTATCCGCCCACCCAATCCCGGCCATACCTCCTCCATTCGGTTTGATGACAAGCCATGGCCATGTCCTCCCTTCTCCAATTACCTGCGTACAGGCTTCCTCGAATTGGTCCAATAATCCGCGCAGATGTTCCACGGCCACGCAATTAAAGCCAATACCACACGGAAGGACTAGCGCATTCCCTTCCCCGTCCACAGCCTCTTGTACCATGAGCTCTGCCACATCCTTGGCACGGATATGCTCTCCACCAGGAACATGGGTCTCTGGACAACGTCCATTGGGAAACACAGCAGTAAACCACCACGGCTTCATATGGTTTCCTTCCACACGAAGCTTGGCGGCCACCATAGTGACTGCTCGTCTGATCGCAGTGACTTCCCTCGCCACCGGAACGGTCTCGAAGGCGATGCCATCCACGAGGTCCCATGCCTCTGAAATCTGAACGTATGCCAGGAGCCGTTCCGTGTGGAATTCTGTCAGCGCCTGGATTGACTTTTCTATGCCCTCCACGTCGTCCCCAAACGATGTGGTGTTTCCTTCCGTGGCTGAGTACGCTTTGGGACCATAGGGCGGCGGAAAGATGCCGTCGAAATCCTGCATAGGAGTGACAGTGCTCCCATATGTGCCGAGTGATAATACGATCCGAATCTCGTTCTGATGGACACTCTCGTTTTCAGCGCAGAACAACGCACGAGCACGGGCTGCGACCGAGACAGCGTTCGACATAATCCGAAGAGCTTGCCCACGAGAATAGCCCTCGCGCTCAAACGTGTTGAAAGCGGCTTGGTACCTGTTTGCACGAAAGCCATAGGATGATAGAAGCTTGGTACACTCATGTACTCACGTTGCCGTCAGTAACGTCCTCGCTCCTGCACGCAGGAACGACAAGTGGGCTTGAACGAGTAACTGCGATTTCTCGTCGTCGACAGCCGCACGCGTAGACCACAGCGGGGTGTGAGCGATGTTGAAACCTGGGATATCCTCCAACATAGATCCCTAGGCCATGTCCTTGAGATAACTCATCAGCGAGTCATGTAACTGGATCCTCACCAAGCCGCCATCGGCCAGGTTTATCCCTCCGTGATATATGTCATTCTGCCCTGGAAGGGTAGACATCTAGTCTGGGAACGCGATAGCCCAGTGCAAACTTCCAACTTGGTCACAACATGCCACGACGCCAATTGTGACAGCGTACACCTCCACTGCATCGTTCTATTGCGTCGTCACACAATACACCTATCCTACTCGTTACTATCTCTTGCACCTATTCTCACGTCACATCCTGTCGAGCAACGAGGACTCGGACCCGCTCCCATTTCTCTGTGCGCTAGCGGCACCTTTTATACTGTAGCCTGTCGATGGATGTCGATCAGGCTCAGGCTCCCTCGCGAGACGCTTTCTCCGCTTCTTTCCTGTGCGGTCCGAAGAGCCACCCGAACTGGTATCTCCAGCATTCGCAATACGACTGAGCAACGATGGCGTCGGAACATCCTGTCCTCTCGAACTCATCTTTACCCTCTTTGGTCGTGGAAAGTCTTCCGAAGAGCTACCTGATCGCTTGGGAGACGTCGATATGCTTGGGATGTCGAGATGTCGAGAAGCGCTGTCTCGTATTGGAGATTGCTGCGTTGCCATCGCTGTCCATGTTATTGGAATGTCGAGTTTGGTTGACAAGGGTGGCAGACTAGTGACTGGTCTTTGCGGTAGGTGAGCTGGTCGTTCCAGAGTAATCCCATTCTTCGCCGTAGGCTTCACCTCTTGAGTGGGCACTTGCGATGACGACGGTTGCTCTCCCGCCAGCGACTGCTCAAACCAAGAAAAAAGATGTCGGGCGTCAATGGAGAAGGGGAGAGCGTCCATTGCGAACCCTTATTAGGCCTTGGATTTCGCTGGTGCCTTCTTGTTTTTCCCCACGGGACAAAACTTGGAGAAATTTACTGATAGAAGTGACCAGGTATGGTGGTAATATCCAATTCTCCAGCTCTTTGCGCTAGAAAGAGTTATTTCATCCCCGGAATCCGATGGAAAACGACTTACGGTGTTGATAGCGTGAAGAATTTTTTTCACAACGCCCCAAAGATCGTCTCTATACAGCTTGGAGTCAAACAGTACCTGTACAACTTAGTTCAAGGGCGACTGGGGATACACGCCGGACTAACCTCCAAGAGAATCGAGCTAGCATCGACAATTTGTCTCCGAAACTGCGCAATTTGCTGCGAGTGAGTGGCAGTCTCACGTTCACTCACTAATAGCGTGTCCATGATCCAAGAGATAACTCGGATCCGGTCCTCCGGTAAGAACTTCTGGATGACTAATTTTCGTGTTAGAGAACTAATATAAAATTGAAGTAATTTGACTGCCGGCGTGGCGTGTAAATCAACGGTAGCCATTTGAGCCACTGATAGATAGTGGAGTGCAATTTTCAGTTGTACCGGGTCATTCGATTGCGTCTGAAGTAATGTTGCGGCCTTATGGAGGATAACTTGAAGCAACTCGTCGCCTCTGGAACTATATCGGTAGCATGGTAAACGAAGAAGGATATCTTTCACGATAATGTCCATGTCGTCGGCGTCCAGCCTAGTTATAGCCTGCCCGACAATTAGAGAATGCGTTATGGATACGAATCCTGAATCGCATACATACCAAGATGAGCTGTGCAACAAGAATCTGTTCTGCTTCTGAACCCGGAGGGTCAGTATATTTTTGTATCGCACCCATTGCGTCCGTTGCCAAAAAGGACAAGACAAGCGAACGCAACCGTTCTCTCGTCCGTCGTTCGTCGTCATCGAGGTCTTCTTCAGGTGGAACGATCTGGTCGCATAAGACACCGAGTGTCACTGGGGGATCCATGTCAAGGTGTTTGAGGAGAGCGCCTTTGACAACCGCAACTTCTTCGAGTTCACCTATCGGCGACAAGGAATGGATGCCAGATATGATCAAGACGGAGAAATACGATGGGTAGCTCAGATAAGAGGCCCAAAGACGTACCACTTTGGAGGAGTTGGACAAGGACGTCGGCGTTCCTCTTGACCAACCTATGTTGGACAGACGACACTTGCGTCACTGCATGGTACCCGTCCACACGAACCTGAGGAACAGAGATATGAGTCACAGTCAAAACGCGCCAAGTCTTCATGTGTCGCACATTTGAATCCTGGTCTTCACAGAGATCATATACGGCGTTGATAGCGTCTTCCTCCAGATCCGGAAAGTCGTTGAAAAAGACATGTATATGGCTCGCCGCATACGATTTGAGGTGGGAGTGGTTAGTATGTGTGAATGCTATGAGCTCCTGGAAGGCGTCCCTCCGCTGGCACAGGTTCCGCCGAGTTAGGTCGAGGACTGAGTGCAGTCATATTTGCCTTACCGCACGTCCCGCAGCAGACGACCCCTTCGCCACCCGCTCGACCATTGCTTTGACATGTTTGAAGTGTTCGCATACGCTTGAGGAGGAAGCCATGCTGTCGAGCCAATTCGAGGTCGCGCAGGATATCCCGCGTTGACCCGTCGAGACGTACGGGGATGGAAGTCAAACACAAAGATTGAAGTGATGCTACTTGGCCAAACAAGGAAGGTTATTCCCATGGCCCCTCAACGTGTCCTCCGCCACGACTGACACGACCGGTGCAACTTGCTCGACATGCGAACTGACGAGCAAATTCGTCATGACAGGATTAACCTTCCAAGGTTCATGAAACGCCTCGAACAGTCCATCCAGGAGGGCGATTGGTCAAAGGGTAACCCGCCCAAGTGGCAAACATGGATTAAAGCACAAGCAGTACTGCAGGTGAGTCCACCGGCCCTCCCCGACACGTGCACGAACATGGACTCTCTACCAGCAAATACGACATGCCAGACTCTTGTTGAAGAACGTCGAGCTCGACAACGCGGATCCTACGCCGTACGTTACCCACACCTTGATTTCACCGCTTGGTATCTAATCATCAACAGGACAGAAGAGCGACGTTACCAACACTTTAGAACGACGCTGAAACGTCTTGAAGACTACATGCACCAAGTGGAACAAGTATGCTATTTTCTCGACCCCAGTCTTGTTCTGACCTGGCCATACCTAACAGCAGCTCACACCTCCGGTCCGAAGACCAAAGCCCCTTCTGCCATCCATACGCCCCCCACCAGCCAAACCCCCGATCTCAAAGCCTGCTGAGCCCAGTAATCCACCTGTCGAGGAGACCCTCATCCCAGTCGAGGGCAGACCGTCTCTATCTGCTGCCGACGTGCAGGATCTTCTACCCGTTTCACCAGATGTCCCAGCACCCACACTAGCGCCAGAACCAGAACCAAGGCCACCGCGCGGCGCATCGAGTGCACCCGCAGGACCTCTCGCCACCGCCTCTTCAAAAATTACTGCCACCCCAACCATCCTCCAAAACTCGCCCGCGCTCCAGGAAGAACTCTCGGAGCAGCTCGCTTTGATGGCAACCCAGCTCCGCAGAAATGCTACGCATTTCTCTGAATCGCTAGGAAAGGATAAGTCCGTCATTGAGATCATGCAGGAGAAAGTTGAGGGCAACTTTGAGTTTATGAAGCGAGAGCGGATCCGGTTGCGGGATTTTCGAGGAAAGAGCGGAGGCACGACGTGTTTGGTGATGATGAGTATCATTGTCGTATTGATTGCATTCATTCTTATGGTGTTCGTCATCCGACTGACATGATATGTGGATGGGCTGTCTCTCTTTATTTTACTGTACTTTACTTGCGTGGCGTCAGGTAAGCTGGCAATGCAATATTCATCACCAGCATACCGCACCTGAATTTAATTTGACCTGTTGCCATCGGTCCTCTGACATGGTGTTGCCGCAGGCCAGTCCTGCCTCCCCACCTACGCAGCAATCTGCAAAGATAGATAGGTTCACTTGCTCCAAGTCCATAGAGGTGTAGGTATAATCGTCCGTATACGATTAATCTTTTGCACTAAATGGGGTAATAAGAGTATCAGTCCAAAGCATGTGTGAAGCACGACGATTATGCAGAGAGCAAAGTGCCAAGTACGCAGGGCATGACGCATGTCCGAGTGATATAGGAAACATGTCCAAGGAAAGGCTCAACCTAAAGGTCCTGAAAAGGGGATACTATACTACAAGTGTCCACGGATGGTTTGGTGCATATACTTCTACGAATGCGAAAGGATATTATCGATGGATTGGTTCAAAAAGTCTTTGCGGAGTGTCAGATCCGCTCTCGGGTACCGAGCAGCCATGGCCTCGCGAGCAGTTCTAAGCGTGGAGTTAGCAGTGGACTGGTAACACGAAAAAGGCATGTATACTTCTTTGTCACCGTCATCAAGTCCTGGGTGCTCAAATAAGTCCTCAGAGCTTCGTACAACTCGTCATCAGAAGGATTTGGGTTGTTGCTTGGCCCGACAAAGGTCGTTGCCATGGAGAAAGTGGAAATCGGGCGCATGGTATTGAGCGCGGGTTGTGACCGACCTCCCAGGCTCAGCACAGGGGACATGGAACGATTCATGGTCACCGAATTCACCGTCATGCGGGGGTCGGGAAAGGCCCCGCCGTACGTGCCTCCAACAGTGCCAAATTGGTTAACCGGTGAACCCATCGCCAAACGTTCCTGCGATGGACTGCGGAAGGTCGATTGCCTCGGGTTTGCGGCCACCCGATTGTAGTCAGACACCGCACGAGAGCTTGGGCGCGACGTAGGACCTCGGAGGGGATCTTGCACGGCATTGGTATCGCGGTAATAATCTCCCGCCTCGGACTGGTATTCGTACACAGAAGGGCGTTGGGAGTCAGGACGACGAGGCACCGGCGCTGGAAGATACTTAGAGTTCATGGGGTTCTGCTCAGCACTGAACGAGTTGCTCGACAAGCCATCCCCAAAAGCCTCGGTTTCGTACTCTGCATGCACAGTTAGAAGCCTGCTAATCTACTGTCAAACAATGTCACTGACCATTCCATTTCTTATACGGGATCATGGACTCGTTGAATTTCAACTCGTTGGCATCGCTGACAATCTTCTTGTTCTTTCCGTCATCCAGGACGACGCGAGTGGTACCCCAACCAAACTCGTCCATGCGCCAGAAGGAGTAAAGAGGCATGACGAAGCTGTAAATCGGGTAGCTAAACGCAAAGGTAAGAGAATATTTGGTCTTAGAAAAATAAGTAGCATTACGCACGAAAGGAGGTATACAACCATCCAACCAATAAGCATGAATTCTCGCTTCAAGAGAAAGATGAGAGCCTACGATATCGCGATTCGCTCAACGCACTCCAGACCGGCACCAAAGGTGACATACCTGCAAACCATAAACTGCTGCAATCATAGCAATGGTGATGATAGGTATGCTTGATTGCCCAGATGAGACTTGGATGACCAGCCAGATCAACTGCATATCTAGGTCAGCACCGCGAAGGCGAACGAGTTCTAAAAACCCACGTAAACGACAGTAGCAGGTAGAATCTGTGAATAGAAACAGAGATAATCAGAACCGTCAGGTGAATTACTTGACTTGCGGTACCCACCAAAGTACTGATCAAATCCAAGTACACAAAGAACCGCATCGAGAAACAACAAACGCCACAGAGCTCCGGTAAGATGGCGAGCTCGCACAGGTTATGGATGGTCGAGTTGATCCAACGACGACGCTGTGAGAATAGTATTCGCCACGAGACTGGCGCCATGGTCCGAGCGACCGCATCAGGCTGAAATTTGGTCTTAAAGGTAGGAAAATGCTTCATGAGGAGTGTTGTTAAAAACCGATCTTCACCGAGCGAGAACAGATTCTTCTTGTGAAGCGTGTCGACATTAGGCTCGGCGTATTCATCAATGACACGATTGGAGATGAAGATCGGGCGGCCCTTGTCAGCAGTACGAATACGATAGAGGCTAAAACATCCAGGGAGACAGGACACAGAACCAAACAGACTCTCAAACGCCTTCGCGAGGTGGTGAGAAATATAATACTCGTAAACCTAGAGTGTGTCAGACGGAAGAACAAGATAGAAACAAAGGCTCTTGCCTGTATCATCGTCCACCAAGAGTTCTCCTCATTCTGCAACTTCGTTTCACCACAAATACCAATGATGTTGGAATCATTAATGACGGCAGCGACGAGCCTATTCAGTGATGGGGGTGTGACAGTCTGCAACATACGCACATCAGCAGTGAATCTACTTCAGTATGGATGTCACTCACAGTATCGGCATCGACAGTGAAGATGTATTCATAGAACGTGGGGTCAATACCAATGACATTTCGCATGTGGTGGTATATCTCCAGTTCCAGGGGAACCATTGGCGCATTGAAATGCACACGGTTGAGGTATTGCATAAGTAGAATCTGACTGTCACGCTTCCCTCTGTTACCGGGCTTCGAGCGCTCCGTTGGCTTGCCGACCTTGACCACGACCAAATAGCTGAAAAAGCGCCATGAGATGCAGTCAAAGTCAGAGATGAACCAGACTCACGGGACAACGTGACCTTCGAACTCATACAAGCCAGAGTAAACCTTTCCATAGTTGAGTTTCTGGGATCCCTCCCCGACGGACTTGAACATAAGAGGTTCTACATTCCTCGCCGCAGGATCAACGCCAAGAATGTCCAGTACAAGATCGGGCGTTGGTCGTTCATTGCCACTGCCAATTATATTGCCATCACAGATAATGAAGATCAGTTTCCGTTTATCGTCATAGTCCAATGCGGCGAGAGAATCGATCGTACTGCGCAGAGAGTCCTCGCTTTCAGTATAGCAAGGAACTTGGCAGAGCACGAATTTGTCCAGACGTTCGGGGAAACGCTTTGTGCCAAGTTGCAATGCAGCCAAAACTGTCCAACATGTTAAGACTGAACAGTATTGAGCCATCTACCACTACTTACACTTCAGTAACATGGACGCCATAATAACCCCGGAGAATGCCAAAAGCAGGTAATTCTGAACTTGGCACTTGGCGGTATACCTGAAGTCGGTCTGGCCCCAATAGAAAGCGTTTTTCAAGCAATCCATACTGGCAGTTCTATTTGTTGAATCCATGGAATCGAGTACTTTATTGAGCGACGACGTGATGTCTGTGCCTGCTCCCTGCTGGAATACGGAAACGAGGTCAGATGGCAGGAAGTTGTACTTCGCGATATTGAGCTCAGTGGTCGTCATCGTATACACGTAGTCGGTCAAGTCGTAGATAGCGCTATCGTAGATGCCCCAGATCCTACACAAGAGTCAGAAATGAACGCGAACTCCACAAACTAGACTGTACCTACCGTTGAATGTTCGTGTCATTTGCCTGACCGAAGATATCACTAGGCTCCCAAACTAATGTTCCTTTGTAGAACTGGCTGATAGCGGGTAAGTACGTTTGCGTGTACCAGTTTTCGTTATCGAGGGCTGTTGGATTAGTGGGTGCGTTTTGGCCTGATGCATGCGAAGCTTGCTGATACACGAATTCAGATGTATTCTTGACGTTGATGTGCATCGACTGGTCACTGACAAGACCGGCACATGCTTGATAAAGGGGTGGTGGGAAATAGTATGTCAAGTCCGTGCCCGCTAGAGCCGCCAGTGTGGCCGCATTGTTACTTGGATCCCCTGTGATATCACTGTGGTCCCCTTTCACGAAGTTGGTGACATCGTATACTTTGCCTTGTATAGATACCCAGTAGTCAGATGTCGAAGCATGCTGCGCAACTTCGTCATAATTCCACGCATAATTAAAATTTGGACAGAGGATGAGACCGAAAGCGATGATGTAGAAGAGAACCACGCCGTTGGCCAGGAGGATGAGAGAGAAGATGGTCACCTTCTCCCGCCATGCCAGACGAACATCAGGCCGTTTCATGCGGCCGACGTACGACAAAATGAAATCTGGTATGAGACCTGTGGAAAACCGAACGACGTAGAGCCAATATCGTCGAACACGAGTAGTGGGGAGATGTTCTTCAAAGGTCTCAGGGGCATTGCCAACAGTCATGTCCGTATCCTTGGGAAGTAAAGGAGGTAATGGATCATAACCTTCCGTTTTCTTATCCCACGCGGCCTCCCCAGGGTAGGGGTAGCTGGGAGAAGTAACCTGAGCAGACCCGTAGCCCTCATAAACACTGGGGGTCCGGGGTGGGTCCTGATACGGAGTGACTGCTCGTTCATCGAAAAACCTATGTTGCCTATCTTCCGCAGGCGTTTGAGGGTACTCCATTGCATCGTCCGGCATGATGCTTTCATCTTCATCCGACTCTTCGCGGGTGAGCTTCTTCTGCTCCTTTTCCGCGGAGCGCAAGACATCTTCCACCATCTTCCATGCAGAATATGACAACCATATCTTTTGGTGTCCCATAGCAAAGTCCACACTTTCCACCCATCCATTCGATTGAACGCACTGTCGAATACGTTCCGCATCAGATCCTCGCATAGTTGGACGATACCTCTCGCAGAACTCCGCTTGATCAAACTCTGCAACGAATTCGACAGACCGCCGAGTGATCATATCTGGGAGGTTTAGAGTATGGATTTGTCTTTTGACACGACGCTTGTCGAGGGAGTTAGAGAACCCATTGTCATTGGGACGGATACAGTTTAGCGTCCAGAGCCGAGCATTCTCGAGGTTGAACAGGACATCTGATAACGTCTGGTTCAGTTGCGTGGTGACCGGGTAGATTTTGCTGGAATTCAGACGTGAGTTCTCGAGCTGCATGCTGGACAAGGGTGTGACACTCCGGAGAGGACGAGAGGAGACTTGTGCCTGAACGATCGTGTCTTGATCGCTCTGGTGTTTCTCTATAGATAAACTTGGGCCAGACATGAGCTTGGCAACCAGGGAATCCGACGAGCCACGTAAGAGGGTGACAAAGGAAGGATCAAGAAGATCCGCGTCTTTCTCTACAAAGCTAGAGATGTCGTATGTGCAAGAACCCGCATAGTGATTGAAACCAAACGACCGTCTATCGTCAGGGGTAGGCGAGACGAATGATGGATGAACGGCAAACTTGGAGGTCAAGTCCTGTAGCAGCTCGTCGTCACGCTGAGCATCGTCCCGACCATTTTTGAAAGACGTGGCAGCTTTGTCAAGCACGCCTAGGAGACCACCAGGTTTCTTGGAACCACGTTCGGTGACAGAAGCTCCACGAAGAAGCTCAACACAGGCCGAGTTATCCATCGCTATGACGGATGGTAACGAGATACCATCAGCGGTAATTCGACCATTGAAACCCGAGTTATCGTCAAAGAGGCTGCAGAGAACATGTGATTCGACCATTTCATCGGTGAAGTTGAAACAAAATTCGTTAAAGCCGCTCAGATGAGCGGTGATAAGAGGGGAAGCCGCTCCAACAGCGGGCGCACCGCGAGTTTGAAAACCGGGCTGGTCAAGAAGTACAATCTGCGTGGCGGAACACGAGGGTGTCTGCGAAAGGGGTGCGAGCTTGTAATTGGCTGTCTCCACCACGAACGCGAAGAGGATAGCGTAAAGATCCTGGATAAATTGGTCTCTCTGAGCTGCACTCTGTTTCGCATTCAGCAAGACAGTAAAGAGTTCCTTGCGAGCGTAGGTCGTCTTGGAAGTCAAAGTCTCAGCCAGCTCCTCTGCGGAGACTCCGAGCAGCTTTGCAGCCTGTTGAAGGACCGGAATGTTGACAACATACGCTGAGACGTCCTGAGCATCTGCTTCTTCAAACCGGATGTTTCCAAGCAATAAGATGGCGCCCAAGATACTGAAGATTGATGATATGTGCTTGGACTTGAAAGCGAGGGTTTTGAGAGCATCCCGTAGATCATCCATGGCAATGCCATCATCACTGAACGGGCCGGCAGGAAGACGGTAACAGCCAGATGATGCAAGTAGGTCATAATCCGAAGGTCCCTCAAGGCCGAGGAGATCTCTCTCCATGGGGTTTGCACCGGCCAAAAGCTGATAGAATACATGATAGGAGCGCTCTTCATGTGAGAGACGAACAAGGCGAGACTTGTCTAGGCCAAACGCGAGAAATTTGGCTGCGCTAATGCGACCACGATCGTTGAAGTGGAGTTCAGTATAGCGTGTATGCCGTGAGGCGTTAGGGTTCGTGGGAGTCTTTGCGTTGCCAAAGGAATCGAGGAGCAGGGAGAAGGCCTTGATTTGCTCGACGATCTTGCCTTCTCGCTTGGAGTGGGCGGAGAGACGGAGAATTTGATCTACGAGGAGCCGGGAACTGGCAGTCTTTCCCGAGCCCGAGATGCCGCTAGGGACGAGGTGTCAAAAATGAGGGAGACGAAAATGAAGCGGGGCATACCGAGCAATGACAGCCTGAGATTCGATTCTCCTTCTCATAAGAAGGTAAATCTTTGCAGCCTGCTCAAAAACATGGGGCTGGGGAGGCCGTTGAGAATCCACCAAGCCCAGCTTGGTGTCCTTGTAGCAACTTTCTTCGTAGTCCTTTGCGCTTGCATCGTTGACGTTTGCAAGGATCTTGCAGGGGTTTACGACCACGAGAGCAGTTGAGCCAATCCTTGCGTAGGGTAGATCTGCACGAAAACGAGCGCTGAGAACGGCGAGGATGGCATCGTCGGTGGGGTGTAGTTGAGCGGGTGATGGGACAGCGAGCAAGTCAGCGAGATCACCAGACGTCGTGGCCTGGGGGATGGCGACGGCCAAGGGAGAGGCCATGGCCAGTGTTGGGGGTGGGAGTGGGAGGGAACGAAGAGGGACAGCTTCTCGCACGGCACAGCGGCCCACGCGGGTTATTCTTGGCTCGTCCCTGGCATGACACAACTTTGCCAAAAGTCTACTAATCGCCTCTTCGCCTTGGTGATGCGTCTCGAGAACGGCTCAGACGACGAGCGGCCGGTTCACGCCAGTTCGCAACTCGATGTCCTCCACATCGTATCTCCCATCTAACCACTTACCAGCACGGCTACATCGCCCTTTTGATGGGAACCAACTAGCCCAGCCTTCAGGGCGTTGCAACTCGAAACAGTGATGTCAATGCACTCAGAACGGTTCCATCGCCGTAGAAACCGGTCGTCCTAGTGGTTCCTTCAATTGTGCGCAATGTGGACGGTTTGCTCCACTCCACCCCTCCGTTCATTGCTGCGCACTTGGATCTTGTTTGCCTTTTTCATCTTTCCTCCTCCAATCGGGCATATAGTAATGCATATCCGAGGTACTTTATCGTCGTCGAGTCATCCTTGACCTAAACGTGGCAACCTCAGTGTGTGCAATGCTCATCCAGAAGCTCCAATTTGACACAGACGACCATTTAGAAGACGACCTACCTTTGCGATCAAGGGTGCTGTCGCTGTCAATCTGCTCCATGAGAATGGAACGAGGTCCAACAACAACCACTTCGAGAGCCACGCTCCAGGGTCTAATTCAGCTCAGCGGCAAGCACATGTCCCACACCGTCGGGGTCTCAGCCAGTCCTCACCAGCGTCACAGATCTGCTATGAGCAACGTGTACGTCCATTATTAACCAATCAATCCCTCGATGCCCTGCGGCCGATGGAGGTCCACCGGAGGTCTCCAGTCCATGCGAGACGTCTCCTTGTACTGATCATACAATCACACTTCGGGTGGCCAACTTGTCATGCACTCGCCACTTTCGGTCCCATAATTTAATTTCATCCGTCCTTCTTCTTCTGTGACGGACGGTTTGTTTGTTCGGCTTTCCCTCTGGTACGTCCCTCAAACGTCCTCTAGGAGACGTTTCAATGACCCACTAAACTCCGGATCGGTATATACGCCCTTCCTGAAGTGCGTATTCCACTCACATCCTATCCATCATACGGTGCCTCAAGTCTCTCTTGGAATCATACCACGCGGACGACACGCCATCCTGTGCCGGATTTGATATTTTCGCCTCTACAGACTTGCCCATAAAGGTCGACCGTCATCCGTCTTGCCCATTGCCCCTCTTGCTTGCAACCGCGAGCCGGTATATGTGGGCCGTCACTATCGACTAGTTTCCACCTCACAAGACATGTCCTGCGCTATCACTTCTGCATTTGAGTTTTCACGTACGTTCTGTCTTATACTGCTTGTGCACTTGATCATAATTCTGGCTTAGACATTCGGGCTTCTGAGGTCTCAAAGCATCAGGAGCTCCGCGTACGAATAACCCTTGACGGGAATATTCAGGAGTCTTTGGAGAGCACCTTGGACGAGGCTGTCCACACATGGCGTGAACCATTCTCCTTGTAAGACCATCTTACTCCGCATCGCATTCGGCGCTCAATCACTCTAGTGTCGCGAGCTCGATTTCGCTGTGCGAAATACACGTCTTGGCTAAGAAGCGTGTATTCTTTTGCTGTACTGGGAGATACAAAACCATTCGCACGACGCGTCCACAAAGCATTGGCGAACTGCTTGACACGAGAAGCAGCAATGGGGGCAAGTTTCATTTCAGTTATTTATGACCGTCCTCATAATTTACGTCATGCTAGATATTCGGCTTCCATTGTACGAAGACGCAAACGGGGCTGCAATGGGAAGCGTCGCGTTCTTGATCGCTGACACGTCCGTCACGAACGACAGTCTGAAGCATTTGCCCACGCGTGACAGTATCTCCTACGGAGGGGAATCGCGTACAGCATCCTTACGGTCTCCTTTCCCCGAGGTCTCGGAAAAAACGGAGTCAGAAGCACCGACGTCACCACCACCACGTCCAATGGCCCTCATCCTCCCCGCATCATCACCCTTGCTTTCTCCCACACATTGTCCGCCTAATGCCCATGCCCAGCCACTGTTGCCGTCTCCTGACGTCCTTACCCCGCAGTATCTGCAGACGACGGCTCAATTACCTCAGTCTTGCTCAGTTCATTCACCCCAAAAATCTGGGGTTGATCAAATATCCCCTGAGATGGGGACATATAGGGATGCTGCCGCGCATCCCAAGCGCGTTCCTTCCCTTGTTGTTCCTCCTGACGAAACTATGACGGCATCATCTTCCCTGGTCGATGAAGACATGTTGTCTGGACTTGCTCCTCAAGGTTCCGCGGAAGTCGGGAGGTTCAGCCCGGTTATATGTGAGCCTCCTGAAGATACTGATCCCGAGGAATCAGCCCCGTTGTTGTCTGTTGCACCGCACACGACCAAATTCACATCTGTCCCTACACGTTCGGAAGGCCTTGAATATGGCACTATCCCACGGATCAGCATTACCCTTGCGAAGTCTTCGCGCGGCAACTCGCCACTAGCCCCTTCATTATGTGATTCGGATGTGACCATCAAACGGCCTAGTGTCCATGTTGACACGGGGTCGGCTACTCAAGCCACGGGCGTAATTTCGGGTCTCCCAACATCTCCGGACTTTCCTGATGAATTATCTCCTTCTTCGCGTTCGGCTGTATTGGCAAGTTCACATCCAACGACATCCACGTCCACGAGCAGCTCTGGTCTGTCACCTTTCTCACGGACATCAATGGTGGAGTCACCAAGTACGACCGCAACCACCCCAGCTCACTCAGCGATCTCTGAGGGTCCCAAAGAAGCTTTAGTTTCCGTTCCCTACTCCAAGCAAAGGAAAGAGCGTCCGACGATCGACACGAGTTGTGTTGGTCCCAGAGGTCGAGTCAGGAAGTACAGGAACGGCTCAGTGCCGCCTGTCCACGTGCCGGCCAAGCTTCGTAATGCCTCGCTTGACCTCCCTAGGAGCCGTGAGTATGAGAGATTCGAGCCTAACCCCTCGTTGTATTCTGTCGCCCCATCTATCTCCCCGCCCCACCGCAAGAAGAGCGGCGATTTGAGATGCCCGTCCTCACAGGCACCTGCAAGCAGGCAGGGATTAGCCCCGAGAACTCGCGCTTCAAGCATCCGTAGGGAGCCCCTAGAGTTTGATGAGGGCCAGATCTGCCTCGACACCGCCAACCTAGGTGACCAAGAGGTTGCCACGTTCCTCAAAGAGGTCGACGCAGCGCTGTCAACGATCGTCAATGGATCCCCAGCTGTAGCTGCTGATAGTCGTGCATTCTTGGCTGTGCCGAGCGCCACGAGTCGCAACCAGAGTCGCAAACCTTCGTCTCAGCATCTGAGGGCTGATTTATCGGCTACTGTTCGGGGCCACGAGAAGGAAAGCACAGTGCGAACTGGTTTCAGCCTCGTTGCTACCTCAGACCACTCACCACATCCCGACGTCATCCCCTCGCGGGTGGTGTCGCCTCTCTCCGGCCACGCGGACAGCATTCCGCGACTAGTAAACGTGACGCCAGGTTCAATGCTTAGCAACCCCTCACGTAGTGCGGCGCGTGTGCCCACATTCCCGCTCCCACAACGCGTGCCGCCACAGCCCTCCCCACGGCAGGAGCTTGTCGAGCGGATGTCTCCGTCATTGTCACCGGTTGCTGCACAGAAAAGAGAGCACTTGCAACTTGGTCGACCGGGCTCTTACCTCGGCGATGTCAACGGGAATGAAAAAGGTCGTTGAGATCAAAGTACCCCTGGACATCCTTAGCAAGCATGCTGAGCGGTTGCATCACCGCGAGCCTCTACAAACAACGTTCTGGGGCCCCCTCCCTCCCGTTTCATGTACGGCTTCTATATAATTGCTCATCCTCCAGGATGCGAAGAAAATGTTTTCCGTGTACTTATTTCCATGCAACATTACTTTAAAATACTTTGGCCTGGTGCTAACTGACTAGCCTCTCTATACAGTATCATACTTTTCAACTATTTACGAGGCCGTGGCGTCTTATTATCCACGGCGACAATGTACATATGTAAAGTAGAGTGTAAGTAGTCCACTCCCAAACACATGTGATCGTATTTCATGGTGTGGGTGTTTGCGCTTTGATGACGATCTTCACGCCTTGCCACAACTGATCGTCCTCGTCGCCTACCAGCGCCTGACGAGCAATATATTGATTTGATTCAAATCCGCAGGAACTGGGGAATTCATGACCTCCTGAAACACTAAGAAGCGTCGCAGTTCCGTCGGACAAATCTTTGGCCTGCGACGAGAACACCATACTCATACGCGGACACCATTTCTGCAATTACGAGCGGTGAGCATTGGGTCTTGCACGCTTGTCTGACCTTTGCGTTACACCAAGGGTCGAACGCTTTCAGTCCGGCGTCGAAATGGACCCAAAAAGTCCACGGTACCTCAATTGCGGCGCGAATTCAGTGGGCACCGGCATTGCCTGGCCTGCAGGCCAACGCGTTCAGAGTCGGCCCATGAGGGACTCCAAACCCCCGCTCCATTTCATCTCACTCTTATTTTTCTTCCATCTATCACGCGCACGACGCATTCCATGTCTGACAGCGGAATTCAATGATGGTTCTCGGTGTTCGTCCCTTATGAAACTGCGGGCCAAAAAGAACAGAAGGTTCGCTCCCCTTGGCTCCGGACAATAAACAAACGCGCATACATCATGATGAGCGCTGTCGGGGTTTCGTCGACTCACGCGCACGAACTCCGTAAGTTCATGGGGTCGCGTAATACGTACATAAGGACGAGCCCATCGTGACTATAGAACCCGACTCTTTGCATCGTTCTCCTACCACGCGGATGTCACGACGCAAAGCTGCACCAGCAATCGTTCGTGTCTCTGCCCCTTTCTCTTCTCCAAGCAACGTGCTTATGCTCTTTTTCAGCGGTCCACTGAACACTCTCCGAAGAACATCGTTATCTTCGGCGAGACTGGCGTAGGGAAAAGCTCCCTGATTAATCTCATCGCCGGTCGATCAATTGCAGCGACGTCAAGTGGTGCCAAGGGTTGCACGTTCCACCACAAAAAGTATGAGCTACAGGTCGAAGGCACACCATACGCAATTTGGGACACAGCAGGCCTTGATGAAGGCACTTACGGAACGGTCCCTGCAGACATTGCAGAGCAGAACCTGAAACGATTCTTGCGCGATCTGAGCAAGGCCAACGGTGTCCATCTTCTGATGTATTGCGTCAGGGGCTCTCGTCTTCGCAAGACATTACTCAGCAACTATAACCTCTTTTACTCAGCGGTCTGTCGGAAAAAGGTACCCATCGTGGCCGTCGTGAACGGGTTGGAGAATTACGAGGAGCAGATGGACGATTGGTGGGCCGCCAACGAGACAGATTTTGCCACGCTCAAGACGCACTTTGATGGGCATGCATGTGTGACCACACTCAATGCCGACAAGGTCAATTCGCCCATTCTCAAACAACGTTGTCACGCGTCCAGACAGGCTGTCCTTTCCCTGATCGCGAACACGTGTGCACGTGATTGCTGGGGAATTGAACACGAAGGTTGGGTCTCGGCTGCTCTTGGGGACGTGCGGGCCATGTTCAAGCCTCGGCACGGCGGTCGCTACCCGACGCCCATCGTTGCACTGTACGACCTCCCGGAACATCTGCTCGATCCAATCGGGCCTGCCAGGGATGCGTCACCCTTTGACGGCACCCGCCTCATGGACGTCGGTGGGAGCCCCCTCCTCATCTATCGTATCCGCGACAAACACCTACGCGCTGGAACTCGGTTCAAGAGGCAGATTACCATGCGCGGGGCCGACCTCTTGATCTTTTGTGCATCCATCCACAGCGATCCGGGCGCATGTCGGCGGCGCGCCTCTGCCTTCTATGGGTCGTACGGAGGAGACACACGACCCCTTTTGGTCATCGTTAGAGATGCATCGTCGGATGAGACGGCATACGAGTGGTGGAATACGTTTGACGGAAACGACAAGGACGCTGAGAGCAACGAACCCTCTTACGCCGCCTACGACGTTGGGAAACTCCAAGCCATCGTCCGTGCACTGCCTCCACGTGAGAGCACTGACGTGCGTATGGCCATAGCTAAGCTTCGACGAACGATACAGACGCGCTCGCTGGAACCGGTCGACGTTGTGCCTACTGGCTGCTTTAGCTGGCTAGTCGGCGGAAGACGTCGGCCCAAGTTAAGTTCGCAAGACACAGGCGATGCACGCGCACACGAAGATAGCTTGACCAAGTCTGGGGTGTGGGTACCGTGGAACACGCGTTGACTTGGAGAGGGCGCATTTCGAGGATTTGCATCTCCAAGAGGCCCGGGTTACGATAATCCTAGACGGTCGGTCACTGATGCACTTTTTTCCCCCTCTTTTTTGTTAATAGCTCCACACCATGACTTGGCTGTCGTTTTTAGATGTATGTATTCAGACTATTGCACGTTTTCGAGCGCTCTCTGTTCTATTCTTCGTTGTTTATTTTAACAGGGATTGTATGTGCCTTTGTTGTTAGGGCACCGTTGTATGCACGATATGTAGACTTGTGTAGACTAGTTGTATGTTATCAAGTTTGACCAAGACGTTTCGACACCTGCCTGGCTATTGGGATTCGTCGGGCAAACGAGACAGGCCGTATCGCCAGTCATGCCAACGAAGATCCATGACGCAATGCAGCAACAGCAGCAAAAATAGAAAAGATAGAAAGGGAAAACAAGCAACGTCTCCCGCCAGGTCCTCGCCCAAGGGTACCGTCCGTCAT
>JBBPQW010000064.1:0-53000 GCA_038092695.1 Boletus rubropictus | reverse complement strand
CACGAGGTGTGCCATTTAGTGCTTGAGAGGTCTTCCCGTTTACGTGCGATTTTCAGATTGTTGACGGGGTCGTTCAATCCATCAAACTTATCACTTATGATGCGTCGGAACGCGTGGCCCGCTACGCATTCGATTACGCGCAAGCCAGTGGAAGAAAAAGGGTGACCGCGGTGCACAAGGCTAATATCATGTAGGCCAAGGCAAGATCGTGCTGGAGTCATGCATTAATTTTGACAGGAAAATGTCGGATGGTATGTTCTTGTCCGCTTGCCGCCAGGTATCGAAGGATTTCCCGGATATTTCATATGATGAGGATCTGTTGGATCGAGTCTGCTTGCAGGTGGATTTTGTTGCGTAGCAGATGATGGCAGCGGAGTAATCCCTTGAGCAGATCGTGCAGAATCCTCAGCCGTATTCGAACCGCGTCATGGTGATGCCCAACCTTTATGGTGATATTCTGTCGGATATGTGCGCAGGCCTGATTGGTGGTCTCGGCCTCACGCCTTCTGGCAATATTGGACGGGTATGCATGTTTTGTGCTCGAGACTATCACCGTGTGCTAAGCCCCCCAAGGATGCATCTATTTTTGAGGCTGTTCATGGCTCTGCACCCGACATTGCAGGCATGTGCTGTGTTCGTGCTGGATGAGTGTCGGCTGACATTACCGGTAGGGAAGGGATTGGCTAATCCAACGGCGCTGTTGTTGTCTTCTCTGATGATGTTGAGGTATGTTCAGGTTCGGGTGCGGCAGAGGTTTGGTTGATCCGACATGCTCCGCTTCAGACACATGAACCTGAACGAGCATGCAGCGAAGATCGAGAAGGCGGCGCTTGATGTGAGTAACAATTACATCCTGCGCAACGTTTGTGACACTGTACTGGTTCGCAGACGGTCGCGGAGGGAAAAGTGATTACCGGGGATCTTGGTGGTAGGGCGACCACGAAGGAGTACACTACTGCGATCATTGATAAGCTTACCGGTGTATGAAGCTTTTTATACTTGTGGTGTACTGCGAATTTGTAGTGTACTGCGGGTCGTGTTTCGATTATTTCGGGTATGGGTGCCGAGCGTGGGAAATATCGACTAGAGAAAATGAAGGGCCAAGTCGCAGCTGCGATGCTCTTTGCGACGACAACTAGTAAAATCCCATCCACGCCTGCACGCGGCATTCACCTCCATAATCCCCTCACAAGCCCTACAGGGCAAGCCTTCCAGCATACAACCACTTTCTTACTGCCAGGTACGCTTTTTCATCACATTTTCCATTCTCACTGCCCACGTCGCCTTCCTCGTACCAGATAACTTGAAAACATACATATAACGCCAAATTTCTGTAACGCCACGAACGAAATGACAGACGAGTCAATACTCAACCAACCCAAGAAGGACGACGCCAACAAATCGGCCTCCACTCCCAGCGTCTCACGTGGTTCCAAGAGGGCTTCCTCGAACGCCAGACCCTCCTCTGCGGGAAACCTCTCAGGCGCCCCGCGGCCCTCGTCGAGAACCGGGAACAAGAAATTCGCTACCCCTGCGGCGGGTACAGAATCCGGTTCCGAATCTAGCAAGAAGCCCATGGACGCCAAGAGGTCTGAACTGCCTCGCAACAAGAGCCAGAGCAGTACTGGTCAGCGTAACGGAAATCACCGCAACCGACAGCCCTCGTCTTCGCAGGCGAATCGGAGTAGTGCTGCCAAAGATCGAACTTCAATGGGTCAATCTTCTTCTCCTGCACCTGCCTCTGCTTCCGAGTCTAGTGATGCGTTGTCTTCACTCCAGCGTGTCATCGCTGATCTCAAGACTACTCCGAACCAAGTGTCTTCCAATAACTCACTCGCTACCTCTATGCACGCTCCACAAGTGCCGTCCTCTAATCTTCCTGCAAACGCACCTGTTTTTCACCCTGGTGCTTCAGCATTCCCTGCTTCCTTATCAGATGCTGCTCGGCACCGCAAAGCTGCATCGCTTGGTGCATCCGCTCTCTCAGGAAATTTTAATTCGTTTTTACCTCACCTTGGTGCGATGATCGAAGATGCGGAGGATGGAACCGGCGCATCCTTTGAAGATGGCGAAATCTTTGATAGTCTCTCTCCTAATTCTGGCCATCAAATCCGGTCTCAGTCTCAAAGTTTCATGGCCCCCCGTTTTGCCGCCCTGGCCGCACAGCAAGAGCAGGACATTCTAGGTCCTACTGGGCGTCCCCAGCTTGCCCCTAACTTCATGTTCGGTACTCGCCGACGCACGAGTTCTAACGTGCCCATGGGTCCGCTGAATGAGGAAGATGTTGGATTCCAATTCCCGCAGCAGCAAAACACATCTTCTGAAGGTGCTGTTCACGACCAGAGCCACAGAAGGGCGGAGAACGACATTACTGGCATCATGGCCGAGCAGGTATGCGTAGTACGTTTTGTCATCTTTGTCTTGACTCATATATTCTAGATTGCTATTCAAAATCAGATAGAGGCTCTTCAGCAACACCAACAGGCGCTTTACCAACAACAGTTAGCCTCCAATCAGGTTCTTTCTCTCCAGACTCCTGGCTTGGCTCCCAACAGGCATAGACGCGTCCAGAGTACCCTGCCCGTCAGCATTGCAGGGAATAACGTTACCGGCTTTACCCCTCCGATGGGCCAATTTAGCTCCATGGCCAATCTTGGCATTAGTCCTGACTCTCAGCCAGCTGGTTTACCTCGTGGCCACGGAAGGAGACACAGTGTCAATGTCGTCAACAAATCTGGCGCCTCTCACAACAACGTTGGCTCTGTGAGTTTCCCTTACAGTGGTCAGGAAGGCTTCGAGGATGCTTTCACTTCACCCTTCGGGGGCCACTCGCGCACGCCATCCCGAGTTGACTCTAGTTGGAGAATCAGTGCGCGTCTATTTCTGCTGAATTATTCATCTCTGACCTATTTGGCACAGATGGTGGTGTGGTTCAAAGCAACAACGCATTTGCTGCTGATCTTGCGCAAGCGCAGGCTCAGCTGCAAAGTTTGCAACAGTTTCGTGCTGCCGCCGGTGGCCATCATCACAAGATGCCGTCATTCTCTTTCCCGAATATGTTACCGAATATGATGGCCGCCAACATGATGGGCTTGAGCATGGGAGGCGTGAGCCTGTTGCAGCAGCAACAGCAACAGCAGCAACAGTTTCAGTCCCAATTGCAACAACAGTCCAGTCAGCCGCAACGCAAATCTTTATTCGCTCCTTATCTCCCTCAAGCCTCTCTTCCTCCTCTTTTGGCCGCAGGAAAGCTGGTCGTGGGTATCCTTCGCGTCAACAAGCGCAACAGGTCGGATGCGTATGTTGCCACCGAGGTCCTGGATGCCGATATATATATCTGTGGTTCTAAGGATCGTAATCGTGCCCTGGAAGGCGATATTGTTGCTGTCGAGCTCCTTGATGTTGATGAAGTGTGGGAGACTAAGAAAGAGAAGGAAGAGAAGAAGCGCAAGAAGGAAGAGAACTCGGCCTATGATCTAAAGACTAGTGCAGGTCGCAAGGATGACAAGAAGAAAGATGACGTCGAGGTTGAAGGCCAGGGGTTGATGTTGTTTGAGGATGAAGAGTATGACGAGTCTCAATGTAATTTTCCATTACACTAACATTTGTCCTTAGGGTCACAGACGAAGTCAAGCCGCAGTTTGCTGGACATGTCGTGGCAGTCGTTGAACGTATGCCTGGACAGCTCTTCTCTGGAACACTTGGTCTTCTTCGTCCATCTTCCGCGGCCACTAAAGAGAAGCAGGAGGCCGAACGCCGAGAACGGGAGGGTGACCGTGGTGACGAGCCACGACGTGGACCGATCGAACGTCCTAAGATCGTCTGGTTCAAGCCGACTGACAAGCGCGTGCCCCTGATTGCGATTCCCACTGAACAGGCACCCGCAAATTTCATTCAGAATCCTGAGATCTATGCTAACAGGTTGTTCGTTGCCTGTATCAAGCGTCACGTGCGTCCTCGAGATCTCAACTCATTATCTTGCTCACCTCTCAAGATTTAGCCCATCTCTTCTCTCCACCCTTTTGGTACTTTGGCTGAAGAGCTTGGTCCTATCGGGGATATCGAGGTTGAGACCAGTGCTCTGTTGAAAGATTGCAACTTCCCTACTGAAGAATTCTCCGAGAGCGTGCTCAAGTGCCTCCCCCCCATTCCTTGGACGTACGTTGTCCGTCATTGCCCTAGATTTTCCGTTCATACCATACACCAGTATTCCTGAGAGGGAGTATGAAATCCGCAAGGACTTGCGCCAGGAACGAATTTTCACTATCGACCCGGATGCGGCCAAAGACTTGGACGATGCGTTGTCCATCAAGGCAAACGATGATGGTACTTACGACGTTGGCGTCCACATATCAGATGTGTCGTTCTTCGTGAAACCCAATACTGCGCTTGACCGCGATGCTCGCAAGCGAGCCACAAGCGTGTACCTCGTACAAAGAGCTGTGCCGATGTTGCCCCCTGCGCTGAGCGAAGATGTCTGCAGTCTTATTCCCGGCGCTGAGCGTCTCGCTTTCTCCGCTGTTTTCACAATGACAACGAAAGGGAAAGTGGTCAACAAGTGGTTTGGAAAGACGATTGTCAAGTGAGTTTTACTAAGTTTATTTATGCTAATATGCTAAGACGACTCGAAAGACCTGCAGCAAAATTATCCTACGCTGACGCAAAGAAAGCCATGGATGGACAGCCGTTGATTGATCTCTCTGTGTCACCGGAACACAGCGTATCTGCAATCGAGGATGATGTGAGAGCACTGGATGGTATCGCGAGCCAACTTCGTGCCAAACGTCTTCAAGAAGGTGCCTTGACACTCTCCTCGTCAAACCTATCATTCACATTGGATGAGAATGGCCTACCCACGAATTGCGCACAGGGTGACCGCAACGAAGCCAACGAGCTCGTCGAAGAGGTATGCATCATCCAAATTAGTGTTACTTGAAGCTTAAATTAGGGTTCTAGCTCATGCTCTTGACCAATATTGCCATTGCTCAGCGCATTGCCGTCCACCTGCCTGAACAGGCTCTCCTCCGTAGGCACGACTCCCCTATTGAAAGGCGTCTGGTACTTCCATTGCACTTGCTATGCTCTTCTTGGGTTTGACATTGCTTCGTAGAACACGTTTGTTGAGCGTTCCAAACGTCTAGGCGTAGATATGGATACATCCACCTCTGGGGCCATAATGAGGTCCTTTGAGGCAATCACCAATCCCACTGCTCGGATGGTGCTCGAGTTACTGTCCTTCAAAGCCACTCAACGTGCCAAGTATTTCTGTGCTGGAATGCTGGATATCGCCAAGTATGGACATTATTCCCTCAACGTCCCTCTGTATACACACTTCACCTCACCTATCCGGCGCTACGCTGACATCCTGGTTCACCGCCAACTCGAATCTGTTCTCCAAGGCGGAGGTGAGCAGAGAAACCCATTTTTGTGGTAGAAACTAATTACAAGTTGATAGGCGACCCAAAGTTCAGCATGGATAGAGACGCTGTCGCGAAGATTGCTCAGCAATGCAATATGTACGCACCTGCGTCATCTACGCTTATCTACTTGCTGAATGTCTTCCAGCAAACGAGATTCCGCACAACTAGCACAAGAGCAGTCCATTCACCTCTTCCTCTGTGTTTTCATCTCGGACTTGACCCACCGCTACGGACCAGTTGTCCGGCAGGCCAAGGTTGTTAACGTGCTTGAGGCCGCCTTCGACGTATCGGTTCCCGAATTTGGTATTGAAAAGAGAGTCCACGTGGACCAGATGCCAATCGACGTGAGCTCGGTAGTTCAACGATCTTTCCGGTCACTCATCATCCATTTAGAACCACGTATATGATGAACACACGCACACCCTTCAGATTTATTGGTCCAGCAAGGATGTCATTACCTGGCTGGCAGAAAATAGCGATGACGAACACTTGAAGAAGGTCAAGCAGAATGCTGAGGCACACGCTGCTAAGATGGAAGTGGCATCACGCTCGTTGCACGACGAAAAAGCTCTTTTCGATGAGGATGATGTTGAAGAAGACGAGATAGTTCTTGGCAGGGACAGCGAGGTTGTCAAAGAAACAGAGACATCGAAGCAACGCCTCCTTTCCGCTGCCAAGGTTGAACCCGTATTCGAAGGTTTAAGGACCAGTTCGTCTGGTCACAAGATCCAGGACATCAAGGAGCTAATGACAGTTCCGGTATGTAGACACGTCTTCCCCTGAAGACGATGCTGACGTAGTCTACTAAGGTGATTGTGACGGCCGACCTGACCAAGAGTCCCCCAGTCATCAAAGTGTACAGTGTCAACCCCTACGCTGAGCCGAAGGGTGAACAGAAGAAATAAGTTACTCGACCATTCTTTCTTCGATCCCTTTCACTCCCTGGAGCGTATTTGTTGTACGATAGTGTTGATATGCCGCATGCTTTCGTTTTCCCTTCCTCTCCTTGATACTGACCCATGACCTGTTCATGCGCCGGTTCTGTACGGGTATGTATGAGATTTTACATGTCGCTCGCCTTCAGCTTGGGCTGTTCAACAGTTTGCCAGTCTCCCGCATTTGTCCTAGGTTCTCATGTAGTAGTTTACTTTCAACGGAGATTCTCGTCGTAACATGGGTATTGAAGCACTAGACTACAGAAAATCTGAGGAGTATGATGTTGGTTAGAAAGATAGTACGACGTACTACAGGAATATTAACGTTGTATTATACTGGACGTGTCATCGCTCGTAAATGCCACAAACTTAGATCCAACCCTCCGGGGGTGACCCCATCTCGCATTTGATGCTCTTCCATTTCTGCCTGCTTCGCTCCTGGATGAGCATGTCCTTGTTTTCACATGACGAACCCGAGCTGGATTCGCGAGGGGCGGTTCTAGCAGTAGGAGCGCTGTTGTTGGCCCTGGATACCTGGCACTCAGACGACCGAGCCTTCGAGTCCACATGAGGCTGGCATTGCTCCACCAGCGTGTGGAACGAGTGAATTGACCCCATACTCTTGCTATGGAGCACGCCGTCAACCGCGGCAGTCGGGGGGCTAGCATGGTGAAAGCGTTCCATTTCTTCACAACAAAGCGTGTATAACTGGACGAGTGCGAGATAGTTCGCTTCGTCGCGAAGTTCGAGTAGGGACTCGAGGGGGGAAGGCGACGTGGATCCGAGCTGTACCGCCCGCGGAAGCGTCGCTGGTTGTTCCGGAGTGCCTGGAAGGGAACGAAGATACGCTAGAACGTGCGTGTATCTGCGATAGGAGTGAGAGACAGAAGAGAAAAGTCAAAAGTCGACAGTAGCTTAGTTACTTACGGAGCACTTGGTCTGTCGAGGAAAATATGGATACCGGAAGAGGACGGAGGTAGGCAGCCAGAGGAAGCAAGGTGGTCACGAAAGACCGAATTGAACCAATTGCTGTGGTGAGTCAACGATATGTCGCTGACATTCGAATATATCGACGCTGTCTCAGAGGTAGGCGACAACAAGGACATGATATAGCGGGAGAGGTGAGAAGGTCGAGATATCAGGGATCGTAGTGAGGTTCTGTAGGTAGTGGTGCATGTCTCCAGAGTGACTATGAGCTTGGAGGGGTCAATTGCGCCGTCTGGCATGGATGAAAGAAGGATAGCCTCAAAAGGAGGCTGTGATGGCATCGGGTCAGCTTCGACTGGAAGGGCAAGCCTTGAATGAGAAGGAGTGTGTGAGTAGACTAGCAAGGTAGGCCGTGAAGAAGAGCGTTGAGGCACGGAAGACAGGGTACTTGACGGGTGAGGATACGGAACGTGGTCTGACAAAGGGACACATGTCGAACTAACAGACTGCCTAACTTCTGCTTCTGCGTCGGAAACATCGGGCAGTGGTGGAAGAGGGGGACTGGTAGACGGGAGTGGCGGGAGAAGCCTGCTTTCGTCTTTCTCGGTATCGTGCAACAGAATATCTTTTTTGACGCTCTCCTCTTCACTTATTAGTTCGACCGCATGGGATGAGCCAGATAACGCCTCTTGAGGCGTGCGCACAATGGTTGCACCAGAACCAAGCGGTCCACTTCGATGGAGATTGTATTGTTCTAGAGAGCCACCAAGTTTTGGCTCAGATATCCGGGTTGGTTTGGGAGCAGCACGAGGGAAAGAATGGTTGGAGACGGAAGAAGAGCTGCGACTCAGCCATGACATTGGTTTGGATAACGTGTGCTTATGACCGCGCAGAGGTGTGCTGAGTGGAGAAGCGAGTTCGGGAGACGGAAAGTAAGGAGCCAGCTCCGAGTTCATGGGATATGTTATATGGGACGGCTGAACGCGCTTTGAAAAGGTCATGGTGGAAAGAAAAAGAGAGTGGTGGTCGACCAGGATCCACCGGGAGAGGGTGAGGACCTGTGCGTGCTTTGACCCGCACACAGTCGCGCGCAGACAATAAGGCTTTCCTCATGGCCACACGAACGACAACGCCTTCCTAAATCAGAGGACAATACACCGGATCTCGCTGGGATGGACTGGCCGGCGACAACGAATCAATACCGACTGAACCTACCCTGCGTTTTACACCCAGTCTCCCCTGCTCTCGCTGCACTTCATGCATCACGCGCCGCGGCTCTGCATCCAGAAACCTCTGCAGTGCTACAGCGTTCTCATTGTCTGAAATGCGGCATGTATCACTTCTCTGGCGACCATCCAACATACCTCGTCGGGCCCCCTACGAGGAAGAAACGGAGACGCGCTACGTCCTCAAATCCTCAAGCTCTTCAGAGAAAATGTCATGTGTGCGGTTTCTCAGTCGACCCACGCTTCAATGCGACCCTCGGCTATACCTTCACACCAATCCACTTACCAAGCGGTTCGTTGACACCCAAAAATTTGCCCACCATCCCACAACAAAAGGAGACAAGTGACACTTCCCCTCCCGTCTCAGGGCGTGGCGCAACGACGATATTCGTTCCACCATTACCAGTTCGACAGCCTCATCCCAAGTCTGGTAACACCCAAGCATCGACTTTGAGGGACATGCTTTCCCGCGATCGTCAGAGGGAGATCGTGAAGGCACACAAGAAGAGAGAAGAGGGTCACGATGGGTTGGCAGCTTTCTTGAAGGAGCTGTGATTACTTTGGCTTTCGATCGGTATGCAACTCACGCTCTCCTCTATCTAGAGCTCATGCCATTTGCAGTGTCATTGTGGCTACTTTTTTTTTCTGAAATATCATACGAACTTGGCGAGACTTGCAGGAATATTTGTCTGAAGCGGTAGAGCTCCCGACTCCAGTGTAGCCTGAAACGAACCTCGTTGCATTCAGCTGTTACCCACAACCACCGACTTTGTCAAAACCACTAGTAAGCATTTCCGTCCGTCGTGCACTGCTTCGTTGCGACTCAGCTGCGTGCACATTCCGCTGACCGGAGAGCTCTACGGGCTTTCGCTCACCCGCCTATCATGGTTGTGTTATCGCCCTCTACGTTAGATGCATCAGCTTCTAGCTGACAACACTCCGCCTTCTCTCTTTGCTATGCACACCGTAGCGTTCGAACGGTCAAGCGAAAAATGGACTACCGGCCTAAGAGTCGCCTTTTGTGCTCCTCGCGAAAAGAGACACAGTAGCCACCTTCATACTTCTTGTTTTTAGGCAGCCCATCCTTTCAGAGGACAAGGGTCTATTTTACATTTTACCCAAGGATTACGATTCCGGTGCACAATTCGTTTGATAGCCACGCCTCGGTGTCAGTTGGTGCGTGTCTTTCCAACATCTTATTGGACAAAGTGGGGAAACCCAATTCAACTGCTCTCGTTCAACGTGCGCACATTCACGCAACCCGCCAACTTGGCTTCTGCAAACTCCTTCGATCTTATAAAGGGAGTGGTGGACCGTGATACAAGATGATAGCTTCTGATGTACACTTTCCAAGTTTTTATGATTGGTGACTTTTGGTCTACAACTGTTCGAGTCAATAACGTGCCGAGGTGTAATGTTCGTGGAGTGGAGTGGGAACAATGACACTGTGATGAGCGACTTTTGCTGATGCACTGAACGCTTGGATGCAGAACAGCAAGCTTGTCAAGTTACAGACAATGCTGCGGCCATACCGCAGGAGCATCTCGACGTGTGGAGACTCCGGGTAGCACAGGGGTGTGTCCAAGTTGTCCCAGTCCATGTGCATTGAAATTAACGTACTATGGTCAATGACACATCTAAATTTTGATGGGCCTAGTTGCGAGACTGAACCTTATGCGAGTACTTCAACTGCTAGAAAGCTGTCCATCTGCCAAAAATATGCGAGTATTGTCACTAGACATCTACAATCTACGTACCCGAGTCTCGTGCAGTCGGGATACGTACGTCGCCCCGTCGACACGTGCTCTCCTTTAGCTACTTCATGCTCCCGCATTGGCAGAAATGGTAATGTTGGATACACTGTCAACAAGGTCATGGGCATGATCGTCAATCAGCCTAGTAATCTTCAAGTGAACGTCAGCCGACAGATTATCCTATCGTCACCAAACATGTTTACCTTCCCTATAGCGACCGTTCGTCCTAAGATAAAAAGTCAGCGACGCCGGTAGACGATAACAACATGCCCATTCGTACCTTCGTCTCGCAGTGTGAAGCGCCCGAGCTGAGGATAGTCGACAAACCTCTCCACACAAACTGGAAGGACCGTCTCAACGAGTGCCACAACCTTTTGACCTAGACAACGCAATCATTATGACGGCAAGGATTACAAGACAACACCAATCACCCTTTTTAGCAAATTGAGGCGGCTTCTTTGACTTGCGCCCGGTTGCCTTGTCAAAGTAATGTAACAGAGCCTAGGCGCGATATATCATTGCGACGAGTCAATCGATTCAAGGAAACCGAGCGTACTGGTAATGTGACTTCTTCTGACAAGGTATGAACATGCATAACGGCCGAATATCCGGCACAGATGATGTTTTTGTGTTCCAGAATGGCCAATTGCGCTTCGAATTGCCGTACCGCATGCACCGGGTTCTTCACGCTTGTGAGCACAAAACCAGGGGTCATATCCTCGTCCTCTACTCCTCGTAGTCTTACTCGTACGTTGTCTCCGCACATAGCTGATGGTATATCCTCTTCCAATTCATCGTAGATTGCGGTAACTTCGACGTTGGTTTTGTTGGGCATAAGAATGAGAGCATCTCCTTTGCGTATATGACCTGACTCAATCTTTCCGACTGCGATAGCACCCATGTCTTTGTACTTTTCCGAAACGGGCATCATGAATGGGGCATTGATCTTTCGATCGACCATGGGAATATGATCGAGGTGATCAAGGAGAGTTGGACCCCTTGAGGATGTTCAGCACTTGACACTGAGACGCAGAAGAATGAAGGCAACACACTTCCACCAGGCACATATTGATGTGGGCACGGGCTCTTTGATGTTTAGACCGGTGTAGGCTGAAAGAGGTATAAAGGAAATGTCTTTTGTATTGAACCCAGCGGACTTGATGAAGGGTATGAGCTTGTCTTTGATCTCGTTGTAACGGACTGCTTCCCAGTTGACGGTAGGGTCATCCATCTTGTTGATCACGACAATGAATTTTGAAACGCCGACGGTCTTCACGAGCATGACATGCTCTCTCGTCTGGCCACCCCTTTCAAAACCGGTCTCGAACTCACCCTTGCGGGCGGAAATAACGAGCACGGCGACATCTGCTTGGGCGGCACCGCTGATCATGGAAGGAACATAAGTCTTGTGCCCGGGAGCGTCTAGGATGGTGTAGCGACGGTTGGGGGTCTCAAAGTACCCACGACCGACTTCGACGGTCTTGCCTTTGGTACGCTCTTGCGGGGTGGAGTCGAGAGCCCAGCTGAGATACCATGACTCTCTTCCAGCTTCCTTTGCCTCGTGCTCGTACTTCTCCATGGTTCTTTTATCGACGACGCCGGTGAGATAAAGCAAGTTACCACCGAGAGTACTCTTTCCAGCGTCTACATGGCCGATAAATACGACATTTAGATGTTCCTTGGCTGCGGTGATACTAAAGATCAGAAGAGAGGATGGAATGAACGTGCACTGACCATCACCGAAGAGATCTGTAAGCAGGGCTTCATCGGCAACGGACTGAACCTCTCGTGCGACGGTGGAGGTATCTGACTTGGACCTTTCTGTGGAGAATATCTTCTTCGAGATCGGGGGAGCGGGGGAAGAGGACTGTGAGCCAGGGTGGGAGGGGGCAGGGGATTGCTCCAAGGTCGATGCGGGCGGGCGCTTGGACGATACGCCAATGTTGAGGGACATTTTCTGCGGTTGGGGCATGTCGGGCTGGGGCATGTCGGGCTGGGAAGGAGAGAATCGTTTACCTGGTACGAACGTAAACGCCTTCGCGTTCAGCTTGCTCATGTCGAGGAGGAAGATCAAAATATTTTATTTATCACTTATCGATCTTTTATCTTGGCGATCTCGTGACCACCCAGGTATGTCCTCGCTCGTCATCGTCCTCGACGCCGCCCGCGAGATCCTCGTCAACGTCGACCCTCCCAACGACTCCACCCACGTCCTCCATGGACGTATCTTCCGCTTCTACGCCTCCCTTGCAGAACACCCACCACCCATTCCAGACCTCTCCCTCCCCGCCCTCCAGCTCGAGACTGCCCGCTGTGCACTGCACGTACTCCACCGTGTGCAGCTCCTCCTCGACCCCGTCCCATGCGACCCACCCGATCGCAACACCAAAGACCCGCCTGCCATCGGTACTCGCGACCTCGCCGTCCTAAGGAACCTCCTCACCCTCCTCTTTCGGTGGGGTGTCAATCCATTGCTCGCGCGTCTCGCTCCCCTATGGCACACGAGCCCTATCGTCGACGAATCCCCCAATTTGCTTGCGGACCTCACGGCGCTCTCCGCGTTGTTGTCCTCTCTCATGTCCTCTCTCTTCTCCTCTGGCGTGCGTGCGCGACCTCCTCAGACACTCATCACCACAACTATCCTCAATAGACACGTCTCTGACCTTCTCAGGGCCTCCATTACTCTCGCGTGGCTGCCAAAGTCACTATGGCCCCAGGACACCCTCTCTCTCCGTACTTTGCGACCCTTCGTTCTGCGTCTCCTGGAATTGTGCGTCTATATGCGCTGCACATCTACTCAATTGATTCTCAACTTTGTGTTCAAGTCTTCCTCTGTCCCAGGTAATGACCGATCTCGGCGCAGTATTGTCGAGCACGCCGCCGCCGCCACCCCATGTCCGCAGACTATGTTCTTCGTTGCTCACAAAGAGTTTACTTCGTCCGGGAGGTGTTCGAGGACTTTTTGCCGCAGTTTTCGGTGAGCAAGACGGCTCAGATGGTCCTCAGCTAGAAAAGTACGAACGTACGGCCAGTATTCTCATGGCCGTACCTGCAGGCCTCAAGCCAGAGGTTGGAACCTATTCCGCAACTGCAACGATTTCAGTGCTAAGTGTTCGTATTCTAGGCGTATTTCGCGATCATCATCCCTCGTCTGATGGAGTTATTGTCCTACAATGTTCCTGCGACATACAGGCGCGGTGCTTCTTTTGCCATCTCTCGGATGCTACACTCGGAGTTTCTGCATCGCTCATTGGTCTCTTCTCTTGTGTCACCTATTATCCACCTCCCAATTATACACGGTTCGAGCATGGATCCATTTCAGGGGAACCAGGAAGGATTACACTCGGCGGCAGCTTCACCGACTCCGACGACGGCCTTGTCCATTCTCACCATCCTCCTGCTCAATACAGATCCATCTCCAGTATTTATCACTCATGTCCTGTCTCCGGTTGTGCCCGCCCTTTATGCGTTCATGTTTCACCTTGATACAATGAAGACTTCCGATCCTACCCTTAAAGCGTCAGTTAAAGGGCTACTTGCAACATGGGGTCGTGTGGTCGAGATGCAAGAGGGAGTCAACACGCTCTGGTCAATCATCCGAAGCGAGCGGATTTACTGGAAGGTGGATGTCTCGGGCAATATCAGACATAGCACACCAGAGTATGTTATGATTTTTCAGTTCTTGTTTCGGTTCTCACTTTATGCAATTAACTTGAGTGCGTCCACCAGACCTGTTCTTATCACACCAGAGGACCTCGCCAAGGGGGAGGTCATGGGAGAGAACTTCTTGGATCTTTACCCAGACCCTGCACATTTCGTGCAGTACCTCAAGTCGCTTGACCGTCTGGATATGGCCGCCGAGCTATTTGTCGGACTACTCAAGGTGTACCATTCAATAGACGGAGAGCAAGATGCCGACCCGTCGAGGTGTGCAGATGTCACCCAACTCGATACATGGACTAATCCTTCCTCAGAAGCTTGTTGTATCTTCAAATGATCGTTCAGATGCAGACTCAGCTTACCGATGGTTCATCTCCCACCAATATCCTTCGCAACCCTGTACACATTTTATCATTTGTAAAGCACGCCCTCGGATCCCAGGTGGTACGCGCTACCTCGACCTCACACAAGACTGAACATCTGCATGGTCTTGGGTTGGAAGATTTAAAGGTTGTAAACCAAGCAGAGGATGTATGGGATAGCGACAGCGACGACGAACCAGGAGAACTGAGTAACGATCAAGTTGAAAACAACATGACTGCGACCGCGATCAATCTACTCCTTGCCACATTGGAAGGTATGGGAAGGTATAGAGTGTCTTGAGGACCGAAAGTGACAGCATTTACAGCCAACCCCGAATTATCTGCACGGAATGCCCCCGTTCTCAATGAGGTTTTTTCACTCCTTGAACCTTTTTCTAGCGATGCATCGGAATCGATTAGGAGCTTGGCTCGGGAAGCCAGAATGGTGATGACTGCTCGACTCGCGTCTAGTTCAACATTCTCGTCGGTGCCACAGGAAAAAGAAGGTTCTCAAGAAATTTATCAAAAAGCTTTGAAGCTTCTTCAGGACCCAATCCTTCCCGTTCGAGCTCACGGCTTGTTACTATTGAGACAACTCGTGTCATCTCGTTCCCGTGCATCCACGTCTTCGACGGACGCGGCATTGGTGCCTGCTATCATGTCCATCTTCATGCAGTCCGTGCAGGACGATGATTCTTATATCTTTCTCAATGCTGTTCAGGGCCTCTCTGCGATGGTTGATGCATTCGGCAAAGATGTATTAGGAAATCTCCTCGAGACGTATACGTGCAACCTCTCCGCTTCTTCTGTGGGGACATTATCGAAACAGGAAGTGGATGCAAAAGTACGTGTTGGCGAGGCTCTGGGACAGGTGATCAGGCGGTGCGGGGACGCGTTTGGTATTTATGGTACGTCCGAAAGTTCACCGTAGCATGACCGATGGTTGATCGAATCGACAGTGGATATCATTGTTCCGCGACTTTCATCAGTTTTCCGCTCAAGTTACGCTCCAACCGTTCTCCGGACGTCTGCCGTGTCACTCCTCACTCAGTGCGTAAAGACCAACACGGTCTCTGTACTCCGTTACATCAATGACCTGGCCGTGAGTATGATCGACTTCCTTCAAGTTGAAATGGTTTCTGTTGTGCCATCGTTGCCAAAAGAAGACGATGGAGGGACACCCAAAGCCGAGGGACACGATGGAACGGAGACGCTTGACTCCAGACCCACCGCGATCGACCCTAAACTGCCTCCTCTACGACGTGCTGCACTGCAATTTTGGACGTCGCTCCTCCACCAGCTCACTCACGCAGCATACGATGGCACTATGGTGGAGAGATTACCGCCTACACTCTTACGGCGAGCGAAGGTTACGCTGGGATACATTACCTCAATGGACGAAGATGGTGTAGTGAGGGTGATGGCCAGAGAAGCGAATGAAGCTATAGACCAACTGAATAAAGCCATGTTGTGTATATAGTGTCTCATTTTGAAGCCACTCGATGTCGAGCTCGATAAATACTACGAGCGATGTACTCCCCGTATCTGTCTCAAACCCGGAAAGCTTGAAGAGCCTGAGTCATTGGAGGGATATGATTCGTTTCGGTTCCAGTGCCCCAGTCTAGAATTCGGGGTGCAGAGCAAAAGCCGTGGAAGGTGAGGTTGGCTTGGGGAGCCGCCAGACCACGACGAAAGCCCACGAACCAGTGCTGGCTGCTGCAAAGGTCGAAAAGAAAGAAATGCATAATTTCACAACGTATGACTTCCCAACGCTCTGCTTATCTCGTCTACTCTCTTTCGAAACGTGCTCCACTTGGGACTCCCGACGACGAGATACGGGAGTTGGTCGCCATTAGGTTCCGAAGCGACGTCGAGTTTGAGAAACGGATTCGAAACGGCTTGATAGAGAGCCATGTGCAAGGCCTTGAACGTCTACACATCATCGCCAGCATCGCCGTCGTCGTCGTCACCAGTCGTCAGTATGCATGTGAGTCATGAAATCAAACCTCCCCTCTGGAGAGGAACGCGAACCATGATGACCTCGGCATCCCGTACCACGGCGTCCGTCAACGGGAGGGCCAACACAATCTTCACCTTCAATGGCGTCACGTAGCCGTACGCAGCGACGTCGTCCATCGCGTACAACAGCCCGAGGTAACCATCCATAGATTTGGTCGTGCCACTGGCTAGAAACAAAGAAAAACGAAAACAAAAGAACGTAAAACTGCGGATGGAACGGGACAAAAGGGGATGGACTGACTGCGCTCCTCGATGACGTCCAGGCTCGTGTGGGCGACGTAGTGGTACTTGAGTTCTTGTCCTTGTTGGAAAGTGCGTATGAGGATGGGATGGTTCTGGGGCGAGATGAACGCGACTGCGTTGAGACGGAGTGGTGAAGGCATTCGAGCAAGTTACTGCGCACAAATCGAGAGCAAACAATCCGTGATACGACTAGGTTCGAACGACTTGCACACTAAACTACTATCACTAGGTTACTATCCGAGCCTCGACTTGTTCAACGATGAGATAGCCTAAGGAAAGCAACGTCAGTTACCATGGGTCTGCTCAACGTCACCTTTCGTTACCTTATTGGTAAGATCGTATATTCTCTTCTGTGCTACAAAGAGGATGGCGGCCGTGAGTACACTTTGAACAAGTTTGCTCCAAGCACCGCCATACAACCCCTGCAATCCTTCCTCCTTGAAAATGGTCAAAAGCCCGTGCAAAGTGGACCTGTAACGCTCGGCACGCGCATGTCCCGCTTGCAGTCGGCTTTTGACAACACTTCAGAAAGAGGAGCATCCAGGCGTCAGTTTTTGCTGAAAAAGGGACGTGGTGGCATCTTACATGTAGGGATAAGTCGTTCCAGTAGCAACTAGTACCGTCAATTTCGATGGGTCAATAGATCATCGTTGGCTACGTACCGAGCTTCGAAAGCGCGCCCAAAAAAAAGAAATCCCAATCGTTTAACATTGCTAGAGCAGGGCCACGCTGATTCATCGTTGGCAGTCTCGCCATGCGGGTCTTGATCAGCGCATTCTTGAGCTGCTCAAACACGGTATACTGGATGATTGGATTGATTACCAACACGAGCGCAGGACCGATGCCCCTCCAAAATCCAGCTAGACCGTCCTTTGACACAATCTTTTCGATCGCCTCGAATATGCCAAGCTTCTTGGGTTTAGATATAGCTGTCCTGTCGGTGGATTTATCGTTCGCGCTGTGAACCACTTGCGACGTCTGCACGACCCAGATAGGATTGCTTATGATCGTCGTCGCAGAGCCTGTGCCAAAATGGCAGTCCTTGGATATTTCAACAACGTGCAAACTGCATTTACTTACCCGCTATAAGGCCGGCAAGTATAGACTCGGTGGTACTGAGCGCCTTACTCCCCGTCCTCCTCGAATTCACAAGAATCGCCCGCGAACGCTCGTAAAAGTAATAGTAGACCCTTCAATGGCAATGGAGACTTGAGCAAAGGAAAATGGTTGGGGGGTACACACACCAGGCGCTGTGCTCACCCGTTCGTAACTGCAATGCCAACCAGGCTGGAACCGAGCCCGCCATATAGAGCACGAAGACCCTCGCGCTTGAGGATGTCTAGTACTGCCTGTGAAGAGGCCTGACTTATGTGTCAGAGGATGAGCATCAATCGTGCGTGACGAGGACCTTATTATCGGGCTTGGTATCGACTGCTGCGCGGGTTGAGAGGACGACCAGTGGACTGTTGGGGCCGAGTTAACGAGCACGGTAAGTACAAGTTGAGGGTGACACTCGCTAGGTTGCCGTCATTGCCACCATTCCTCCGATGGCCCCAGCCAGGGCGTGGAGTACAGAGTCGCTCATGTCTGGGAGATAGTACCCTCAAGAGGTGTGGATGTTCAAGTTGCAGTCCATCTGGGGAGTCACGTGGTTGGATGTATATGCAAGATAAAGTAATGTGTGATGTGTGATGTGTGATGATATTTTACTCAAAGGTGCCATCCTGAAGCTGCCTCAGAAGGCTCTGCATCTCTTCAACGTCCTTCTTAAAGGTACTGGAGCTCGAACTGGTATCATTTCTTCCGGAGGCATTGAATGCATCGCCTGAAATTGGTTTCCCATCGTCCAGAGCGAGCCATCTGTCCAGCTGAGAAGAGATAGCTAGTGCCTTTAATCGGTAGTGCGTGCGAACAACATCACTGAAAGGCTCAGGAGGAACCTTCAAGTTCCCTAGCATCTGCACCAGATTGAATGACGACCACCGAGTATACCGAGACTCTTACCGCAGTTCTCACAACCATGCGTCGCACGTTTGCCGAGTCTGCAGCGAGTAAGTAAAAATTCAACCTATCGCTGACAGACTTACATGCTTTAGATTGTGGTGTCCCGCCCCCATTGGCCCACCCTGGCTCGTTTAAGTAGGGTTCGTCACACAAGATCATGGATTGGATAGAGATGAGAACCTGAAGATGCAAGCCGTCTACCAAACCCATGGCTCTCAGATAGTAAACGCACCTGCAGTAATGTTGATCGACCAGATATCCAGCCGGGCCCGGACCAGGTGCCGAGAAGAGATAGACACACTTTGCCGTCCTAGCAAGAGTTGGTCAATGCGGACGCATTTGCCAGTACGCTATCAAAGTGTACTTGCCGCATACAGATTAGGGTTGAAGCGATATTTTCCACCATTCGTCTTCGATTAAAACACATCAGGTCAAGCAACATCGAGCCACTCAATATTGGACATTACCGTCATGTACTTAACACTAGGGGGTGATTGGTTATAGCTCGGTCCGAGGAATATGTCAAACACAAAACTGCAAAGTTTCAGCTAAGACAGCAGGAAGCCGACTAAATCGATACAAACCACCCATCCTGGTACCTAACAGAAATTTCAGATACTGTTGACAAGCCCCAAAAGATAAAGTGCAGGAACTCACGGTGTTCCTTCCGGGCCGATGATTAGCGCCTTAATGATATCTACACGGTTCTCGTCTACTCTCAAAAATATTGATGAATCCCAGGCAATGGGAAGGTTCGTGGTCAACACAGCAAGCTAGGAATGGTGAGGTTGTTAACCATCATGACTTGAAACTTCGACACTCCACTACCTCTTTTGCAATGGCAAGCGAACGCTTTGGAATATCCGAGTTCGCGAGCATTCGTGCTTCGCTGTTGAAGAAGAATTTGTAATGCGGAACAATATCTTCGTTGGGTGTCGGCTCTGTAGCGGGCACACAAAGGTCGCAGTATTCAAATCGTACTTGCGTCGCCCAGTCAAGGTATGTCTTCCGCCGCTCTTCCTCCGTGTTGCCAACTTGTATTGACGTAAGATCGAAAGATGAAGAGTTCGTGATCTTGGGCAAGGATGCGTGCAACCTATCAACGAAGGCATCACCCTTTGTCTCGCGCAAAGAACGATCGATAGCGTTTGCGGTCATCAGAATCCGTTGACAGAATGCGAGTAACTTGTGATTCTCGTCCGATAATGCTGGAGACAATTCTTTCTCTTTGCCTTTTCCCTTGCCTGTCGTCATTCGTTTCTGTTCCTCTGTCATTTCCTCTTCTTCAGGTTCTATAGGCTTGATCCCCTCCAGGCCCTTCATAGCTGCTCGTGCTTGTATGACGATAGCTTCGAGCAACTCACGAGGTCCGGCACTGCCTTCATAGATGATTGTACGTTCTCGAATCACTGACTTGCCTTTGCCAACCTTTCTTGGGGCGACAGATTTGACCGACCCAGCGACCATGATAGGCATGGCCATCATGCTCGCCAATGCTTCATGGTTGGAGATAGTCTAGATGGAGAACGGTATTAACCATAGAATCCTTCAGGGAATATTGCTCACCTCGAGCCACTCAAACAATTCAAAGTACAGAACGGACCGATCAGACATGTCGGACAGAGAATCGTTTCGAAGGAGAGTCGAGCAGAGGAAATTGAAACGCCTCCGAAGATGCGCCAGGGTGGTAGGGTGGACCATATAATCGCTTGTAAGAGCCCCAGGGTCCCTGTGGATTGAGGGAAGATAGACACGTATATGGGAGAGAAGTGAACCGATCTTCTCGTCTTTACAGCGCTGTTGAGCTTGTGCTTCGAGCTGCCCAGAAGTCTAGGAATGTTGAGTTCCAAGATCGATGTTACTGAGTAGTGGAACTCACATCCTCGCGACCATCACCTGCATATCCAGTCCCACCTCGTGCTTTCTTCCCGACCGGTAAGGACATGTAGTATGTATCATCATCGTCATCATCTCCATTGACGAAGGATGAGTGAGGATGAAGATCCATCTTGCGTTTCTTGCTTGACTTTGCTTTTGAAGCTCCTTGACTCTGCTCATCTCCTGATTGGCGTCTCTGCTCCACGAACATCGTTTCCAACATCGCCAGACCAACGCCGAGTATAACGCCCTGCAGGTTTGAGCAATGAAACAAACTGACGTCGATAGATGCATTTGGACGGCTGTTTCCGGAGTTGATTGTTTCGCCACAGGCAAAACAAAACTCGACGTTGCAATTGGTACACAACTGCTTCACATTACGACGCAGATGCTCGATATAACTCGTGAACTCGGGCTATGGGATACAGTGAACTTTCAAACAGTAAAATTCCATTACTGAAACTCACAAAAAGGGGAAAGAAATCGCTTTTCTTTCGATCAATCTTGTATCCACAGGACTGAGGACAAGGGCATTTGTTGTTGCTCAGAAAATCATACAGAGCAAAAAGAAACGACTGTTCATTGCCCTCTGGACAGCCTTTCATCCAGTCACCCTGCATCATAAGCTTGACCGGTTCCTTGGATCCCGACAGAGTGGCAGAATCGGGTTCTTCCTCCACTTCGATAACTTCCTCGCGACGATCCTTGGAGAAGAAAACACCTGCGGTGCGATTAACAAGTCGAATCACGTAGCGGAAAATTCATATTTGCCTGCGTATGGGTCAACCTCCCCCGTGTTTCGCTTCGCCTCGTAATCGGAGTCGTAGTCAATGTACTCTTCAGCTAGTGAGTGGCTGATGAGCGTGCATAAAGACGAGGACCCCATAACCTACCATCATCTTCGTTATCCTGCATATCGAGATCTTCGCCTCCATCTGCATGCTCTGGGGTCTGAGATCCATCAATAGGAAACATTGAGCGACAAACACTGGGTACGCACAAAGGCACAGGGGGTCTGTGAAGGACTAATTGGACCGGTCGGAGTAACTGGTGCCATGGACACGTCCTCGTCGCCCTCCGTCACGCACGCAAATTCGCCATCGAAAATGCGTTCCGCTGCTTGCATGACATCCTTGTATTTACGCAAGGCTGCCCGCGCCTGCGGTACCGTCGCACCCTGATGGTTTGCAATGAATTGCTTGCGCAAACGCGTCTAGTACAATAGCATACCATCTCAACAAGCTGGTGTATCTCCTTGTCCATTGTAAGGTGCTTGCGATGAGCGACAGACAGTGGGTACTTGACAATTTGGGTGGGGACAATGTGTGTGCAATTACGCAAACTTGATAACTCGACAGCTTGTCACACTGTGACCATAACATACTCCAGAGCCTGGCTGGCTTTCCGTGAAGATATATATAAATAAATAAAAACGGCCAGCTTCACCAGACCAACAAAAGATAGTAAGGAATAGTAAATTTTGTGCAAAAGACTATTCAGAACGAGCCGGACCAAAACTAACAGGTCATGCACGAAAAATATTCGAAACGTCGCCGGAGACCACCAAGGTACTGGTCAAGGTGTCAGAGAGCAACGGATACAAGTAAATGTACACACAACGCCCGTTTGTCAAGCCAGCCAAACGGAGTGGTTTGTTGCTGTCACTAGAACAAAATCGTTTCAAGGAGGGTGGCCCATTAGCTCTTTGGAAGGGGAGGAAGGCTATCGTGCTCATCCCGATCATACCCAAGTGGATAAGAGGACAGGTCACTCATAAGCGCCAAAGTATCTAAGCTGGCCCGCTGGCGCATCTGGGTGGCCGAAAGGGGGTGCGTAGCTTCCGTTCCTCCGTGATCTATTTGGAAAGGAAAATTCCCGAGTCCCGATGAAGCCGTGGATAACTGAGAACCTGTTGACATGCCCAAGATACGGCGGCTTGGAGGAGGGTCCAACGGGGACAATGGAGCCTCAGTTCCTGTGGCTTCAGTGTCGGACGACATGGAATGAGATGCAGCAGAGGCTGCCACAGCTAAGGAATCTTTCAACTGAGCAGCAGTGGTGAACTGCTGACCTAACGGTGAACGGGGTGGAGAGCGAACAGGACGAGAAGAAATAGGAGATGGTGGGACGAAAGGGAAGGATTCAAGAATTGAGTCTGCTCGAGTAGACGTCGTAGAAACCACGGATGTTCCTGACATTCGTTTGGATTTGTCGAAACCCTGAGCGCGAGCCTGAGCGTGGGCATGAGCCAAGGCGCGTTGCTGTCGTTCTTGAAGTGTCCCAGAAGGCGTGTGCGAAGGAGGAATCACTTTGGTCGTTGGGTTGTTGTATAGCAGCTGCTGGTCGGAACTCTGTAGCTCGGTGTCGATCCTTGTGGCATTGCTATCACCGGCTGATCGTGCGAGTAACACAGGTCCATCTGAATCCGATCCGGCTAGCACATCGATAGAGGGAATCGACGGCTGATTTGACGGCGCATGATGGTCCCCGAATGGATCACTACGAGGGGAGAGCTCATCACCCTCACTAACAATGTCCGAAGGGCCAAATGAAGTCGCGGCAAGAGGTGAACGGACTGAGGGACGTGACGTGACGGAGGGGGCTTTCAAACTATCCGAGGAAAGATGGGAGGTTGGAGTCACGGTACCTGACGTTTGGATGACCTTTGCTCTGACCTTGCCAACGACCTGCCGAACGGCACTCTGAGTGTGCGTGACAATCATGGGAGCCTCATTCAAGAAGTCGCTGGAGTAAGTACCGTTTGAGGCGCATGAAAGCCTTGATACGTCTGAGCGCTGAGAATGAGTGTAATGTGGAGAGGGCCCGCGCAACATGTCCTGTGAGACTCGAGGGTTATCTAATACCAGGTCCGTAGGACGAGCCGGGCGTGTTGGAGAATTCAGCGGGAAGTTGGCGGATCCTGAGTGGGGAGAAGACGGAGTAACCAGAGCGATTGGGATGACGTTAGTGCCATTTGGGGTTGTCGAAGTTGTCTGGATGGACTGTCCGTCGTCGAATGGATTGGTCGCGGATGGCTCTGGCGAGCCATGACCGGTAGTAGGGACAAGAGAAGTGTGAGAGCGAAGATCGGAGCCAACAACATTATCTCCCGAAGAGTGCACTCGGACAGGACCCGCCGGTGTCGTCGGGGATGGTTGAGATCTTTCCATTTTTTCTATGGGGTCGGGACGATTGAGGACTGCTTCAGCTGGGGCAGGGACGTCTGGTTTTGTTTCGATAGTTGCATCGCGAGACCGACGTGTACGCTGACGACGGCGATACAAGAAGAAGACAATCAATGCGCCTATCAGGACAAGTAGAACCGCAGCTATTGCACCGCCCAGGGCGCCGGAACTGATACCCCCATCGCCACTGCCGCCGCTGCTGGAGAGCTTGGGCTGACAAGTGAACGTTGGACAAGCGTTGCACGACCTGGAGGAATGGTTAGATATGGGACATGGGTGTATTCATGTCACAAACTGGCTGATCTGGATGCAGCTCTGGTCCGTAGAACAGGTGCAGATAGGCGGCTGCGACGGGCAGGAAATGCACTGCCTCGGTGACAGACTCAGGCGCATGAAGAGGTAGAGAAATAGACAAAGGAGTGTGTTTTTGACAGGGGGATGGTGAACGATGTGGTTCAAGCTCAGGCTGTGGTCGCAAGCAAGCAACGAAGGCGGCGACGAGGACGAGGGAGAGGGTTAGTCGGTTGTTATGTCAGGTGAACCAGACTTTCCCACAAACGCTCGGTGTGTGTTTCATGTGCCTCGTTCCGTTCACGCCCTTACACGAGTTCAGTCAAGCGACGTCTCAAAGACAACGGAGTCCGTGAGCACCACGTTCCCGCAGTCGCTAGCCATGTCCAGCGCCGCCGTCAAGCACACCGTCACAGTGGATGGCTTATCCTACCATCACGGTACAAATGCCGCACCTTCCCTTTCTAATATCTCCCTCCATCTTCCACCCGGGTCCAGAACCATTATAGTCGGTGCAAATGGAGGTATGCGCCTCATCGCACTGTTTCCGACACCTCTGTACATTAAGGCACTCCCGTTTCCGCAGCTGGAAAGTCCACCTTGCTCCAAATCCTCGCAGGAAAGCGCCTCGTCAAGGATGCAGATATTCGCATCAAGGATAGAGACGTATTCCGAGATTCACCCCCTGGTGTCGCTTTCCTCGGCACAGAGTGGTCGGTTGCTTCTCATCCTGTTACACGCTGACCTCTACACCTTCATCGATCAGGGCAATGAATCCTGTTGTCCGGGGTGATATTGTAGTATCTGCCTTCTTGGATTCTGTCGGAGGTTATAGACACAAAGCACGCAGAGACAAACTGCTTGATATCCTGGATATAGACTTGGACTGGCATATGCACGCAATATCGGACGGAGAACGGCGGCGCGTTCAACTTTGCATGGGACTCATGACTCCTTGGGATGTTCTATTATTGGATGAAGTCAGCTTATTTCCGCTTGGAATCACCACAGCTCATTCCACGCCGTCACCAGGTTACAGTTGACTTAGATGTCTTGGTTCGCGACGAATTGCTCACGTTCCTTCGTGACGATAGTATCAACCGAGGAGCGACCATCCTTTGTACGTGCCTATTGACTTCCTCGGGTCACCACCAGCTTACTCCCGTATAGATGCCACTCACATATACGACGGACTTAACTCATTTCCGACCCATGTTGCACATATGCGCCTTGGTTCCTTCTTGACGGAACCTACTCTCTGGCCGTTTAGTTCGTCTGAAACCAACAATAACTTGACTCTGTACCACGTTGGTTTGCAGTGGCTGAGGGAGGATCGTGACCATCGTCATAAGCTTGAGAAGCAGGGCCACAAGTCCCGAGGAGCTCGACGAGATGTCCGTAGTGAACTTTTCATCTCGTTGTGTCCACTGACGAACAGTTTCAGGATGTTCCAACAAATTCGGAGACATTCTACAAGAAGCGAGTGTCCAGCATGCTATTGAATTTGTTTTTGACGCTGATGACTGTTTTCAGATATGATTACATGCATTAGACCATTAGACCATTAGACCATTAGACTCTACAACACCTTTCAAGTGTAGATCTTGAAGGTATCCCGCACTCAACTGCTCGGTGTATTGCTTCAACAACAGCGTAACCCCCACGTGTATACGACAAGCACTAGTTGATCTCGTCCAATCTTACTTCTCATGCTCCCCTCTTTGCTCGCCAGCCGGAACGTAAAATCACAGTCAATGCAACTGCGTTCAGATGCACGGTTTCCACGTCGGCGTTATGCTTCTTCTATCCTGGATCTTCATCCCAGCATTTACTGAATCGTCGCCGATGTCCAAGTTAAAATCGTCTCTTGTGTTATGCGTTGCTGGAGCGGAAGCAAGCACACCTCGTGATTGTTGGGCGTGATCTCTACCTTCCAATGAATGATGATTTTCCACCACCATGTCGAATTCTTACTAAGAAGCATTCTACAGACCTGAGCTTTAGCGGATCACAAGCTCAGGAATGTCGGAACGTTTCTGTAGGGGTAGCAAAGGTTAATTATCATTGCAAATTACAACGAATGCTCGTGGACACTGAGACATCATCCTGGCATCCGAGCATTTAGTCGGAAAAAGTTTCCTTCTCATCGTCCCAACCAAATATCTCAGGAGCGATTCCGAGCTGACGGAGCATGGTACCCAAAGTGTTGCAGCCGACGTTGTCCTCTTCGGCTTCAGAAACCGGTCGTCCCGCATCGCAAGGGGCCGCAGATGGATCGAGGTCGCAGCATTCTTCATCTGCGTCTGCGGGTTTGCTGTCCCAACCCCAAGGGTTGTTCCCGTTGCTGGTGCTTTCCCAGCCGTATGAACCGCGAATGAATATAACCTTTCCTGCAAGGTTACCAGCGTTCTTAGTAGCGTCCCAGACTTCATAGGCAACTTCTCTGCCTGCTTCTATCCATTTTCCCGCAAGCCTGGTAAGAACTTCTTCCTCTCTATCCTCTTTGACTTTGGTGGCACGCTTAAGTAGCTGTAACTTGCGTTCGAGTGCCTGGACTACTGGCGTGAGGCGTATGGTACGTGAGTCCGCTGGAAGAACCCTATTGACGAGCGGCGACTTGAACTGGGTAAGGGACCTTGATTTGTTCGAAGCCTTGTGCTGTGGGGGAAAGAGATGCATGGAAGATCCCTTTGTGTCGATCTTATCGCGGTTCGTTCCGGGCATAATGCTGATGGTCGATTCAGCCTCCTTGTTGCTCGTGGTCGAAGCCAGTCCACCCGTGACGACGGGAAGCCTTAGCGGTAGACGAAATGGAGCAGCCAGCTTTTTGAATTGGCGGTTCTGAGACGCCAGGGTTGCGCGCCTCGGAGTAGGGGGCAAATAAAAGTCGGTGTCCTGTTTCTACATAATCATGAAATAATTGTGTTTCTGCAGAAAATAATGCTTACCGAGCGTTTGATTGGCTGTGGTCCCTGAGGTTCATCTGGCTACATGTATAACATCAGGAGGCGAAGGATAACAAAATCTTACTCGACCGCACATCATTCTGGTAGGTAATCCGCTTTCTGGAATGCTGGGAACCACCCACAGTACACGAGGTAGGATCCGTCTGCAAATAATATTTTTCAGTTTCTGGTGATGTTGCAGCGTCTATAACGTCGTGACTATAGAGGTCCTTGGGTACTAAACAAGATTCATCCTGAACATCTGGTACCACGTGGTCGCGGGGGGGACATTCTTGTGAACTTGCACAGCCCTCCACTTTAACAGCCGACACCTGTAGGGTAAGTGCCGTTCAGCAGTAGTGCACATAGAGACAATTATTCGGACCATTTTTGAAGATTCAATATCACCGACTGAGGATTGAGACGATGCATAAGGCGAGGACAAGAATAATTGTGGGGGACTGGAGTTGGGGGGCAGGGAAGAAGGCAATTCGCAGGGATAATCGAGGTCCTCGCGAATTTCCTCTTCGTTTGTCAGACGAGCAGCATCGGTGCTATGTACGTGACCCAGTTCTGTGTGTGGCACCTGAATACAATTTGAGCAGTCAATTAATTCAGCTTCTCTTTCTTCACAAAGGGGTTTTTCTAGAGACACTGTTCTTGCATGCAACATTTGTGGCCCTTGAGGATAAATGGGTGTACAGGCCTCCTCGCCATTGATGCTTGTCAATGACGAGAATCCACCCACGGAAATGACCGCACACTGTGAAGGGGACTGCGTAGGAAATAAGTACTTCAAAGGATGTGGATTCGAGACATTTGCCCTACGACTTCTCTGGAAGTTGTAAGAAGGATAGCCGGATCAGAATTACGTTGAGGGTGTATGCAGCTAGGATCGTGATTTATCGTGTTTCTTCCCGTCTGGCTGTCTGAGGGCTCCTGATCGGCCTGCATATATGCGCGAAACCAATAAGGGTAGTCGGCGAATGAAACTTTGAAAATGTGGTTGCACCTTGAATGAATGGACATGGGTCTGTCCCTCGTGGGCTTCGACGTCACCACTGTCCGTCACAAGACTCAAATGTGCCTGGATATATGCGCATCCACACTCGAATAAAAGTAACTCTGAAGATTATATACGACTCACATCGGAAGGGGATGGATTGAGGTTATTTGAGACTGAATCGTCATTCAGTGCTGTTTTACCAGACTCGTGTTCGTGATCCACAGTAAGGCCCTCGGCCAGTGAGTTTTGGCTGGCGTTACCTCGCGTCAAGTGAGTATCAGTATGGGCCTCCATGACACGGGTGCCCTATACACGTTGGGGTACTGAGCAAGTAGACGGACAGAAGATTCGAGGGAGGCTAAGTCACGTGGCCGGAAATGAAGTGCATTACTCGTTCTCGCTCTTGCCTGCGGTTAGCTGGTGATTAACTCAGGGAAAGCCCCTTGACTCCGACCCACCACCATGCCTCCTTAAACGTCGCTGCCAACCCTCCGTGGCCTGCCCTGACGCTGGGCGAAGGTTCCACGCCCTCCCCTGTAGTGCAGCTTGCATTATCGTTGACATCGAGAGATCTGGTCGGTCTCGCACAGCATGAAATTGTGAAGTTGAACCCAGAGAAACAGTATCCCTCGTGTCTGCCACATCACTGATTTGAACCGGGATGTAATTCATGGAGGCCACATATCCGTGTGGGGAAATGGCTGCATCAATCTTCAAAGAAAGATGGATATAGAGCATATCTATTCTGCGAGCACATGTCATTTGCGGACAGTGCGAACTCGAGGATCACCTTTTTCGCTCCTCTTGCGAAGCTTCTCCTGCCGTTTGCTCAGTGTACCATTGTCAACCACAGGTACTTCTGAGTCAATCGGAGACCGACCAATCATGGGACGGATGAAGTTACTCCATAACTTGAATAATGCATATGAGGGGATCTTGGGCACATCAACCTTTTTCCCGGATAACAGGCATTGGGCGTACCAGGAGGTAAAAGTACCATAACCATTCGCCGAACGCGCCGCTTCCGATTTGGCACGCCCCTACAGGCACAGGTAATTCAGAACAGTCATTGAATCCATCGTGAACGTACAGGTGACATATAAAATGTCAAAGCACCACTCCGTAATTCCAGGTTGATTTAGGTCTTGGCCAGAGGAAATGATTGCTCCAGTGGTCGGGTCACGTCGACATGTCCCGATGCCTTCCAAGTAACGGGACAAAAACAACGCAGGTATATAAGTCATGACATATATAGCCATCGAACCCTTTGAAGGGGGTACGGAACCCCTCCTAAACAACAGACGGAGCAAAATCGATAGTATGGTAGGGAGGAACATCCCAAGACGAAGGTTTCTGATTGTTCGTTCATTTTGCCCAGCTGGAGACAATCGGCTATCAATCCCCTGCCAGCTTTTTAGCGAGAAACGATAGGTACCTATACGTTTTGCTGCGCCGTGAGCCATCTGCAAGCAATGGTTTGGATCGAGAGAAAAATGCGCGGTTCAACAGAAGTGTGCGGTAAGGATTTGGCATGTCTTGCTGACGTAATGCTAGCATCATGCGCTAAATCAGATCGCTGGAACGTGTTGTTCATATACAATCACGGCTTGCTATGGACGAGGAACAAGAAAAAGGAGTCATCGAGTTGGGTCAGGAGACCCTGCAAGCCAACAAGGAACACTTGGATGCCCTAAGAGCATACACACAGAAGCTCGAAGCTGAGCTGGAAGTATTCGACAAACTACTTGTACGTCGACTTGTCTTGAGAATTTTGGAGGTCATTTTTGGCTAAAGTAGACCCTAGGATACTGTCGACATCGTTGACGAGTCTGATTTAGACGTGAGATACTCCGTCACCATACCTGGTTCTGTTAGAGCAATAGCACCGATTGGAACGAAGGAGCTGCTGTCACCTGTATGTGAAGACCATTGGATTGCAACCGTGTAATGATCCCTCCCCAGGAATCTCCGTTTCATCAAGATGTTCTGAGGCGTAGCCGTTATCAGAGCTTCAGTGAAGTACACCCGAGTACGTCATAGTTGTGGTCCACCGATTATATCCAACGTGTCATTCAGTGAAGACCAAGGAATTGGAAGCTCTTGCGGAGGCGGTACAAGCCGAGAGTTACCGCCATCATGCGTCGGATATTCAAAAGAGGTGTGCCCATTATCATAGAGTCCACTCGTTGCTCATCTCTCCGGTGGCAGAGGTTTCCGAGCATTTCCAAATACCGATGTGCAAACGACCCATGCTCTCTGGCTGAATACCAAGGATATTGATTGGGGTCGGATTGCCGAAAGGGTAACATTCTCTCCCCGTCTCACTATGGGCTACTCAATACTAATAGGTATCAGCTGCCTCTATGACCACACGCACCGCTAGAGAATGCGAAATACGGTGGCTTGGAGAACAACAACCTGAATTCAACCATGGAGCTTGGGGTCAAGGGGAAGTGCTGAAAGTCAAGTCCCTGGCCGCCGAGTTCGGAGACAGTCGGCCAGATTGGGTGAACGTAGCTAAGAGACTAGGCGTGAGACCTAACACCTCAAGAACCTTCAGAAAACTAACGGACGTGGTTTAGACGGGGCGAACACCGCTAGATTGCATGCGGCACGCGACTTCACGGAAGTTACACCAGTGGACAACGGAGGCTGATGCGCGTCTTCTCAAAGCTATCTGTATGTATGGGCATGATAACTGGCATCTCGGTTCGTTTACGCGTTCTTTTCCAGTCTCTTGTTGATTGTGGTTGATTGCAGTTGCATGCTATGTTTCAGAGGACGCGACTCCTTCACAATGCAGTAACAGGTTCCAGAGGGTTCTAGATGAGTCCATCAAACATACGGCCTGGTCCCCAGGAGAAGATGCTCGTCTCTCTGCTGCAGTCGCTGCCTATGGTTCGTCATGGGTGGATGTCGCTGCTAATGTACCCGGTCGACACAACGATCAATGCCGAGAGCGCTGGACCGAAAGACTAGATCCAAATATCAATAGAGGTCAATGGTCAGAAGAGGAAGACAAGCTTTTGCTCAATTATGTACAAGAACACAAGAATGCTTCCTGGAAGGATATTTCTGGAGGTCTCGACAATGGGAGGACGGAAGCGATGGTAATACAGCATTTATTTATTGTGATGTGGACGTTGAAACATTGTTTCCCTAGTGTCGTAACCGATATGCAGTTCTGCAGAAGGGTATCCCGGTGATGCCCGCAGTCAATCCTGAGGTCCAAGTTGCTTCGGTTGACCAAGCAGCTGCGTCATCTGATTTTGCGTCAACGAGCTCGAGTACCCATTGCTTTCAATCCTCGTTCTCGAGTATATATCCCTGTCCAACGACACTGATTCCACCCCACACAGACTATCACCACCCAAAAGAATTCGTATTCCTTGAGCCAGTTGTAAGCTCGAATCCCGAGTCACATAAACATAACAGGCCACACTCGTTGCAACACAAAACGAGATTCAAAACGACGGCGATGACGAGACACATTGTCCGCTCGAATACCACGACTAACCCACCGTTGAAAAAGAGAAAAAAAAAGTCGCATATTGCAAGTACTAACGAAGCCCCGATGGAGGCTCGACAGGAGTCCACAAGCTGAAAATTGCACAGCCAGAGGGTCAGTACATGCCGACGTCCCGTGGGTTCGTGTAAGTCACTTTCAAATACGCTAGATGCTACATCTTATGCCTAACACATTAGCCAGATATTCAGCGAACAATAAACACGACGGTTCAACAGGCATGGAGAGAATAATGATATGCATACAGCTTGGAAAATGACAATGGCAAGGATCACTGTTGCGTCACCTTCCACCGTTTCCGAGGGTATATAGATGCTTCGCAATTGACTATATGTCCAAGTAGTTCACCGTCCTCTTGCCCTAAATTGTCCTCTGTAACTGTCAGTAGGTTTTTCAGAGATTCCTGGACCAATCCTGCAGTCTTCAGTTTGCGTTCGAGAGATGGAAGAGCTGCCTTTTTTGGTGGCGACGCCTGAAGGAATATTTAGCCAAGGGTGGGAAGTGGGTCTAACTGGATGACGTACTGGAGTCTTCAAGTACGTATGCTTGGGTGGAGGGGGTGGGAAATGAGATGGGAGGGAACGTAACGTGGTTGGTATGACGGGTGGTGTACCCTCGTCATCGGAGGGAAGTAGCTCTGGTGAGTCTTCGCGCGGGGAGAGAAACTCCAATGATGACTCTGTCGATACACCTGGGAACAGGTCTGATACATGACAATGATAACAATCCAGCGTATCCATTACTGACCGGCTGATTGAGAAGTGAGGGCGATGTCACGCAGGTCCTTCCCTTTTAACCCCCTGTCATTGCATGCAAGGAGTACGTCCGTCGCTATAGGCACTGCCCTGTTGGCTAGATTTGCGTACTCGTGTGCTTGTTCGTACAGGGCCTGGACGACTAGTGACGCAGAAGAAACACTGGGAGGGAACGAGATGGCTCGAAAGGGGACGTACATGCAACCACCTCCAGCTCCAATCTCTGAAGCGCCTGAGGCTCGATGGACTCGAATTCTTCTTTCTTCAATTGCGATATGATCAATTTCCGAATTTCCCTGGATGCAATCTGCGATGATATCGCGGGTATATCTGGCGCAGCGGGTGGTCCGAGCGACGGACTGGGGGGCTTCGCTAGCTGGAGGGTATAAAGTGGATAGCCAGGTGGCGGCTGCGGAAAGTGGGCTGGGAAGTGGGCGAGCGTGGTTGCGGCCGCCATTGGCTGACCCGGGGGAATTGGGTAGGTTGGGTAGGGCGCCTGGTAAGTTCCATAAGGTGAGTAGCCTGCGAACATGTTCGCCATGGCGGGCAGTGTCACCAATAGGATGAAGGACAAGTGCGTGCGACTTGAACCGCAGCCAATTTTTTTTTCTTTTCCTCCTCCTCCTCGTCGCTTAGAGATATTAGATAGAATTAGACGCCATGGGGCAATTCTCGTTCACGCCAGCTGAGTCATTACAAAAACCCGCAGCTCTCCCTACTCCGGTCCCATCCCGCATCAGCAGACCAGACATTGTTGGGCCTAGTACCCCAGAGGATCCATACCCGATTCGACTCGAGGGGACTGTACAACATGGCTTTGGAAGAGGGAGCAAGGACCTCGGGTGTCCAACTGGTGTGTGTCCTACCCCCCTCTTCAATCTCGTTCTTCACGGCCACGTTTCTTAGCCAACCTGCCCGACGAATCCACCACTCACATGGCTAGCGTCGCCAAGCCGGGGGTATACTATGGATATGCCCGCGTGTACCCTCCGAACGATCGACCATCCGAGTTATCAAGCGAGGACCTCGTCGTGCTACCTATGGTGATGAGTTTGGGGTGGAATCCGTTCTACAAGAATCAACGGATGACGGCGGTATGCATTGCGTGTTCTCGCAGGTTCCGTTGCTCAGTTACTTGCATCCAGGAGATCCATATCATGCACAAATTCGACTTCGACTTCTACGGGTGCAACTTGAAGGCACTCGTACTAGGATACATTCGTCCCGAACTTGATTACATCTCTCGAGGCAAGTTGGTCACTTCCACGGAACGATATCCAAATATTAACTCGAGGGTACAGAGGCACTCATAGACGACATAAGAATCGATGAGAGAGTATCATTTAATTCGTTGGCAAGGCCAGGCTATGGAAAATATGCCTCTGATCCATTTTTCAGCGCCTGATGTGTCGAGAAGTAGTATTGTACCGTCCATGCTGTGAAGTTGGTACTCATCGCACCAACAAGGCGTTCTACGCAAATATAGAGTGACCTCGCACGAGTTCAAACGATTAAGATGCTAAGCAAAGGCCGTCAACTTGGCGGGGTGAACGAAATATCGGTGCTCGTACCTCTATACCCGTCTCTTCTTCTTCGGCCTTGTCCCACCCATCTTGATCTTCGTTCTGTCTTCGACCTCGACGACCAACGGCCGTATTCTGTCCCCCTCGCTTGTCAAGAACACACCTTCCACAGCAAACCTGCCCTTTCCAAACCCTGCAAAGTGCAACACGAGCGATATGCGACCCTTGTCTTTGATGACTTCCTCCAACCGCCGAAAGGCGTGCACCGCACACTGATACCCTGCCTCGTGCGACTTGCGATTTGCACCCTTGAACCCACAACTACCGCCGCTCCACCAGCCTTGCGGCAAGAGTTTTTCATCGGGTCCACAGAGGTAAACCTTGGTGTTGTTCCTCGAAAAGATCCCATGGAAATGGTATTTTGGAAAAGGTGTCACGGCCTTGGACACCTGAGCGGACACTTTGGATAGCGTCAAGGGATTTGGAACAGCGTCATAAGGAATGGGTCCTATTGGGGGAAATTCCAAGTGTGATGAAGTCGGGGGAGCGGCGTCTGGAAACAGCGAGAAGGCTCTGGACGGAGCGGCGTTTGAGCGCAAGCTATGAAGACCTCGTCGAGTCCACGGTGAGCAAGACCATCGCAAGACCATTCTGTAGTGAAAGAGCTGCCGTGGGAAAATCAACTTAACGCTTCAATTCGGGCATTGCCGGAAACTTGTCTTCTCCCTACTCCCACTGAAAACAACATGGCAGTACGTAGCGCTCTTGCATAGCAAGAATTTCGCTTGAAATCTTTCACTCAGTTCTCTACTGCATTTTACAACACGGTCGCGAAGCGCAACAGTGCGTAGTTTGACTCCAACACCTAAATCTCAGTTCAAATTTCGTCCAGGTGTCTTCGTTGCCAGCATATTTGCTGGCGCGTTCACGTTTGGCGTCGGTTTCGACTATGCTGTTCAGTCATTCTGGGACAACTGGAACAAGGGCGTGAGTTGCAGCAGCGGTACATGTCGCACGCGCTGACAACGTTTCTGCCAGCGGCAATGGAAAGATATCCGTGCCAACTACGCCCAAAGCGATGACTCATGACGGGCCTGGATGCATAGCTGCGCAGGATGTGACGCCCCGTCAATAGAACGACCGTTTCGGATACTCTTGGTTCCCTCGTATACTTCTCGATCACATATTTCCATTTCTTGGCTGCAACTCAGCTCAATACAACCTGATGGATCACAAGATTTGGTTCATGCAGGTGATGATTGCATTGGACAACAAGTATTCTCTGCAACGATGCAGAAATGCAGGTAAGAATCAAAGGCACGGGTAAAGAAAAAGTGAAACGATTCGCAAACGCTCTTGAAAAATAGAGGATACAATACGCGCGAGGTGAAAAATCTAAGACAAAGTGCAGAGAGGAACGATGACATGTAAGAAGAAAAGGGTAACAAGCACCGACAGGTGACAACTGGCAAGCATTGTAACAATGCAGTCAAACCTACGTGGATAGCATCCCTGGATCGTCACCTGGCTCAAGTACACCGAAAATTTCGTCAAAAATTTCCTTGCCATCCGTAATCAGTGGAGGGAGTTGCGAAGTATCGACGAAAGAATCGTCCCGGGAAACTTTGATGCGCCGCATTCGCTCGTCATTCCAAATCTTCTCTAAAGCCTCTGTCAGATGCTTCAGGCCGAACAGGAATCCGCGGTCAGGTTCTTTAGGGTAGTGTGGTGGAAAGCGAGCATAAATGATACCACTATCTGCGTCGACCTCGGCTTGATACCCTTTGGAACTTGACACTTGCTGGACTACTGCCCGGTCCGGAGGAGGTGGATATGGAGTCCAGTCCCGCCCAGTGGTGGTGTGCGCAAAGTCAACAATACGGACATTGACCTCCCCGCGTTTCCGCTTACCTCCAGACCGTTTACATACAGGTCCAAAGAGCAGATCTTCACTGTGTGTCCGTCGTAGAGATGAACGGGCTGCTACCTGACTCCGGGAGCGCGTTTGCGACCGTTCCAACGACTCTGCACGCTTACTCCGTGATGACGGATCTTCAAGGGCCGACACCCGAAAAGCCTCCTGGGCATCGCGGTCTCCATCATATATGAGGAGGAGACTGCAGCCATAGAACCTGAATCCCTTCAGCCGACTGATGATGCGTGCGAGTGCGTATAGCTTTTGCAGTAAGATTGGAATATGCCAAACGAGGAGACGCTCGCCATCGTACAGAAAAGAGGCAAGTAATGATGGGAATTCTTCCGCACGAATGTCACGGCCCATATATTTATCTTGTGTAACGTAAGACTGTATGACATGATTCCAGACCTGTGAACGACTAGTCAGCACTTGACGGACCTTATAGCTCAATAAAAACGCACCTGCATCCCACAGACACGGACACCAAGTGGCCTGCTCGTCGTTCGGTCACATTTCTTGCGCTGGCTTTTCTTCTTTGCCGGAGTGGCATCCATACCATACTGCCTAGTCCCCATCTTCAAATCCAACACGCAGGAGCGCTTCAAACGCCCCGTTAGATCCTCCATAAGAATGAAGTGATGTTGACGTGGTACGGAATCAGCACTTCTGCTCGACGAAATTGGCTGATTCGGAGGTGGTGCAGAAGAAAGATAGACAGGGGATGAGTCTACAGATCGCAACTGGGACCTTCGTCGAGTAAGCAAAGGTCGGATCCCATCCTCGCTGTCCAGTCCTAAGTTTGACCGTTCCCGGTCCACAATGTCATCCAGGTTATCATAGTCTATGTCAAATGAGCTGTCTTGTCCATCGTGACCCATCTCGCCGTCGCTTCGCGCCCTCCGGAGAGCCGAGGCGCAACCATTATTTCCCTGTTCTTGAAGCCGCTCAATTGGGTCTACATACTGTTTGCGGGGCGTCGAGCGCGGTCGCGGAGATCCAGACAGTGCGAGTCCTTGCTGAGAAGGTGCCACCCTTTCGTCCTCCGTATGTGAGTCATTCAGCCACTGAGGTTTGCAACGACGATGAAAGCGACGTAAGATAGTGCTGAAAATATGGTCCTTTAGCTTGGTATTCACGGTCGTGGAACCGGTGCCTCCAAACCAACTAAGTGGGGACTGTTGTGACCCGATGGCTAAATCCGAGTGGAACGGACGGAGGCCAGGCCTGCTAGCTTGAGCGTCCTCCGATGTAATCATCCCCCACGCAGTCCTAGGGCCCCCAAAAGAGGAAACAGCCCGTGCCGTAGTTCCCGTATAGTATGGATCGCTGCCATCAAGCGGAATCGTAGGTTGCCGGGTGAAAGGAAGTCGCTTGGAACCGGACCGACCCAACTTCACAGTGTCTTGATTCTGTATCAAGGCTGGACTCGATGCCGTGGCACCAGAAAGCTGCGCCGAGTGTAAACGTCGGCGGGAAACCGAGTCGGGTCTCATGCGAGAGGATGTATGATCGTGAAGGTAGCCTCGATGTAGCAACCACTCTGGGATAATATGACGGTTACGATCCAGCGCGACCTCGGGCAATTCTGCTTCTTCCATCGTTGCCGCTAACTCAGCACCCTCTTGGGCTAAGTCGTCAAGACTGGCGTGTTCCAGAGTTGTACTGCTGAATGTGTAGTCAAGTTCGCTGATGGCCCTCTGCACCACAGAACCAGCAAAGTGCGATACAGAGACAGGGAACGAAGCGGGTGATTCCGCGCTGGGGGGTGTTAGAGAGCCTTTTAGGACACGTCGGTACGTCACCAACATGACTCCCAGATATCGTGGGATGAAGCCGAGGAGCGGCGGAGTTTCTCGCTCAACTGCCTCATAGAATTGATTCTCTCGCGAAACGAGGGGCTGTGACAGTTGGTGTTAGCTAAACGTCGTCGCACGTGCAGCATGCTGACCTTGCATACAGCTCTTTTGGTAAATTTGTAGATGGCGCTATGCCCGCCAACCTGGTTGCGGAAAGGACGCAAGGGAATATGGGGAAGACTTTCCTCCGAACCTTCGTATACCATGTTCAAAGAATCTGCATTCCAGAGGTCGGAGCCATAGGAACCGGGGTCACCCTCTGACCTAGGAAAGAGAGGGGCTCGGAACTTCTCTTCTTCATCAAGCGGATCAACCGATGCATCTGCGACTTGTGAAAATGAAAGCGGGTGTTCTGAAGTCCCAGACGTGGTAGAGATATCCGAAATCATTGACGAGGTTTCCCAAGCAGACTCGTCGTCAGTGGACCACGGTGAAACTGAGCGACTGGGTGACGGAGGCACAGGGCGATGTGAGGCGAATGTAGATGCGTGCAGTGGAATATTAGTAAGAGTGGGTGATCGCGAGCGGGGTCGATTGAAGTCACCAAGGTATGTACCTCTCAACTCTGGCAAGTGAGACTCATCGGTCACGTTGACGTCTACGACGGAACTGTACAGTGCCAAGGGTGGTATCCGATCAGTGGGCGGGCGGGAGGGCGAAGGAGAAGGAGGATAAGCTCGAGAGCAGGGTCGGATACAGGGGGATTGAGGGACGGTAATAAACGAGGGCTCAGGAGAGTTAGGTTGCGGGTCGAGGGTAGATAAATCGGATGCTCGTTGCCTGCGCCTTCCGCGGCTAATTGGGTCTTGGCGAGAAACCTCTTTGCGCCAATAAGACGAATCGGAGGATGGGTCATGTGTGAGTGGGCGTGGGGAGAGGAAGTCGGCGTCCCTTTTGGTCTGCGAGTCGATGCTTTCACGGGTTCTAACATTCTCCAAAGCGGTGGAGCTCCGTTCTCTTCGAAGGGCAGCAGTTTCCGGATCAGGCCAATCGGCTCGCTTCACAAATTCATATCTCGCTTCTGCTACGCCGTCGTTTGGGAGTGGGGCTGTAAGGCGGCGGTTTGTTAATGTCGTCGCAGACTTGAGGGTGTATCTAGATCCTTCCTCAGACTCTTTGAAGAGCTGGAGGGATTCGGCGACCTTTCGACGAATGCCAGTAGTTGGGAGTGGCGGGGAAGGACAGTGGTCGGACAAGGAGGAGGCTATTGACAAGCGGCGGGGAGCATGGTGGTGTTGCGGTGTACGATTGGAGACGGGGTCGCGGGGGGTGGTGAGGGCATGGATGAATTCGCGGGGAGTGTCGGGTGCGGGGAAGGCGGGGAGAGGGGATTGTGGGCGAGGAGAGGAGGGGGCGGTGACGTCGGCAGAGAGGGGCGGGGAGGGAGGAAAGCGAAAGGGAGGATGGTGAGGGAACCTGGACGGCGTCGGGTGCATATTTGGTGGGATCAGAGAGCGTCGCTCAGAAATTTCAGTCGGAATGACGATATAGACAGACACGTGCTCTCGCAATCAGATAGGACTATTGTCTCTGATGACTCAGCAGCACTATTCGACATCGTCTACTTGTCGTCCACCGTCGTGTTCAGCAAAGACGACGAGAATGTTGCCAAACTCACCTCGTTAGCGACCGGGAGACAGCATCGTCCTGGCTTACGTTCGGACCTTTTATTATGTGGCCACGATGCCAAGCGGTGTCGCGGGTCCTTGCGCACGTTTGTCCTCGCTACCCACTCAGGGTCTCACACCATTATGTCTCGACGACATCCAATCACCTCCTGCAACATGCATGCCCAAGCTCGTAAACCATCCACGCCACCCACATCACTCAGCAACGTGCTTGCACTTGCCGAATCTCTTCCCCTATCCCGTTCACCAAAGCTCAAAACTGCCCAGAATGTTAAAGCTTCAGCTCTTTCAAATTGATTGACGGCGCTTTCAACGAAACTCTAATGTTTTTTTCTCACGTTTCAGACTTGCATTAATGTCAAACTCAACTTGTCGTTCCGCCGCAAGTTATCACATCTCGTTCACATCGCATCTGAGTCAAAGTCTAATCCCTTTGCATCGATTGACTTTGTCCAGCTCCCATCCACTGTCGCACTTTTGCCACAGAAGGGGGAGGTCGAGGAGAAGAACACTATGGCTGTGCATCTCATGATAAAAATTTGTAATATGATAGCAATGCTGAGTAATTGTATGAATAATTTCAAACTCCGGTCATGTGTATATAAGGTTGCAGCTGAGTATGATTTTGAATTCTGTTCTTTTCACCCTACTCTCATCTACTCATCTCTTTGCATTCATTATGCATTTAGGTGATGATGTTACATCAAATTCAAAGCTTTATGAGCATTCAGGGGTTAATGGTGCTTTGTCCACTTCAGGATCAGATGGCTGTGCATGCAACTGCTTGGTGGGAAAGAGATACACCATACTCAATTATCATAACTCTTGCTCTTCAATCAAGGGGGTTGATACCAATGCAAGCTCTTTGAAAGAGCAAAAGTTGGCCATGTGTCTCAATACAAGACATATGGTTTTATATCACTCTACTATACCATATCATCAACATGAAACATTGGTTTCTTCACAAGTAAGTATAATACATTGACAAGTTATAATTAAATTAACAATATAATACAATATAGGATGCTGCCAATCAATGCATTTCATTTCAAAGGCCCCAGTTTAAGCCTAATACTGAAGAAAAGCAATCAATGCTATTGTCTAATCCTGATGATATGGATGTTAAGAATAGCCAAGATAGTAAGTAATACTTGAAAGTGAAATTTATCAAATAATTTTATCATACTATATGAATTACAGAAGCCAATGCTCAATTCATGAACAGTTGATTGATTTCTTGATTTGTTTTTTTTTTACATCTTCTAATTTTTTATAGGTCAAAGCAACAACTCAGTCATATTCTCCAATACAGATGTTTCAACATCATCCAATGATGACACTATCATGCACAATCCTAGTGAACAGATCTTTGCTGACAACCATGCTTTTGGTAAATGTATGTATTTTATATTCTAATTTGAACACTTTTTCATAATATTATATCCATTAGCCAAGTCAAGCTTTCATTCAAAGCAGCAAAGACAGAAAAAACCTTACAACATTTTTCTTCCCAAAGTTTCCAAGAAACCATCTATTATCCCATACAAAGCAACATTATCTACTCCTCAATCAAATCACAGTATCAATGTTGCTGCCCCAAGCAGTCAAATCCCAATGGACCATATGCATACTGGAGATATAGCATTGGTAAAATCCCTGAACAAAGTTCAGAGGTGGACAGATGCTATAAGGCATATTTGCAATGCTCGCAAACAACAATTACTAGGGGTTGAGTTATTTGGTGATGAACCTGTATGTCCTTTTTGTTTTTTTTTCCAAATAAGACATGTAACTGACATTTTACTTTAGACCTTTGTGGCAGATGCTTCAAAGCTGCTCAAACTGCTGATGAAAATTGACCAAGAGAAAAATCAAATCACATATGAGGAGGAACATGCTGCAGATCTCATAAATGCAATTTCTGGAGTTCTAGAGATCTGTGACAACTCCACAGAAAAGAAGAGCATTGTACTTGCTAGTAGGATCTTGGACAACCTTCTTCAGCGCTTTCGGGCTACACGTTTCTATAGGGGCAGTGACTAAATGCAGTGTCAAAGGCTGGAGTGGAACAAAGGAACATTATGAAATAGCAAAGGCTGTTGGTCAATTTGTTTATGCCTCTGTGTACCTGAATCTTTTAATACTATGATGTTCCACATCGGCAACAGCAGCTACCATGCTAGGAATATTTCCATATACAAATCATATTGGCTTGATGTCTTGATTCGTTTTGACTCATCATATTGACTGATACGGGTATAGCTCAGCCAAACCGGTCTGCCGATCGCTTCACTTCAAGTCTATGATGTTATCATCTCCGTCCTGTGCATGAAAACGGGTCCCGTCATGAATGCTCGCCAGATACTCAACGAGATATCACAAAGTCAGTTAACAAGTCGAGATAACATTGAATTATGCCCTTTTTTTCCTGCGCGCGCTGACCTGCCCCTGGTAAATTGGCCACTGTTTATGACACGACTCAGACGTAGACATGCCCCTGGGCCATTAGAGTTTCGTCGAGAGAATGTGACGGTGTCGATAGAGATAATCAATGTTCTGCCTGGTCTGGTAGATTACAAGGCGCTGTTCCAGCTAGCCGGCCGATAACCTTCTCGGCGAGCAGAAAAGTCGCTTTCTTGCAGGCCGGATCTTATCGTGATGTCATACCGCTCATTCACCGTCAGACGAGGTTTGTGTGATTGTCATCGGACGATTGAGATAGTAAGACTCTCAATCAATGAGTTCATCTGCCAAGTCGCAGGGACAGTTTTTACCTGCAAGGTCCTGCAGAAATCCTCCGCATCGAATGAACTCTCATGTAAACATAACAAGCTAATCTGGGAGATGTAAGCTTGTTGTGCTGCATTATATTATCGGCGGGCTACTGCTGAGAATATCTATAAGTAGGATGATCGTGTTGATAAATGCGTGAACTCGAAAGCTTGTAATGTGCGTGTCGGCGTGGTGGTCGTACAAACGACATATCAAACGTGACAGACTCGGCGTGCGAGGCTGTGCTTGGGGTTATTCAAAACACAGGCTCGCGCCAGCTGTGCAATGCAAGAGAGGTATAGTAGGTGCGATGTCAACGAGATGCAGATACGATGGTGTGTTACCATCTGCGATCGGGAGGAAAAATCCAACTCGAGCCGAAAGAAAAATACAGTGCGAAACTCCGAGGGATGCCAGGTGGGTGAGCACGAACGGTGCCGAAGAACGTTCAGCACACATCAACTTCAATGTCTTCGTCGTCAGTGACTTGTGAAACCCGCACCACACTCGCCTCGTATTTCAACACCGTCTCCACTTCGACTTCGTTTCCGAGCTTTCTCCTCTTTGTGACCCGTTCATCATGTTCGGCATCTTCGTTATCGACGACAGTGGCCGTAGTGTGCGATCCGCTATCGTCCGAAACTGGCACAGGAACAGGAGGTCTACTGTCCATAGAAGTTGGGGCGCCCTCCTTGGCCTCTGCAGCGGAGGACTCAGTCGCTGGTGTACAAAAATCTGACGAATTCGGTAAAGTCGCCCCGGTGGTCAGTGTCTTGGAAAGTGAATGCGAAACTGTTGATCCTTGAGATGGTGGAATAGAGTTCTGAAATGTAAGGGTGGACTGCACGGTTCTCGTAGGCAGTGGAATGGTAGTGAATGGGCTTGACCGCTCCGACGCATCGCCCTTACCGGTTTTTGTCCCTTTCTTCTCTGCAGTGCCACCAGTAATAAATTTCTTCCTCTTCTTCTTGCCCATTCGTTCCTTCAGATACCGTACAATGTGGCCCTGTAATACTTCCAGCGCTTTCTGTGCTCCCATCTCCTCAAGCGCTTTGAGCTGCTCCGGTGCGAGAGAGGAAAAGATCACGGGAGAGAGAACGAGGGTGTTGTTGTGCAATGCAATAGGGGGCGGATCCAGAGTGCTACTAGAAGGGTGAGATGATGGAACAGGGCCGACGATGATCGGTAGACAGACAGAGGATGGGAGAGTAGCAAACGGTGCAGTTGAGACCGGAGAGGACGGTGTCACGGAAGAGAAAGTATCGCTTGATAACGTTGACGGAGGGGGAACGCATCTGGATAGTGGTGTAGAAGTATTCGTAGGTGTCCCGGCTCCCGATACCGGTCCAGAACTCGACCTAGACGTGGTGGAACACGCCGTGGTGAGCAATCCCTCAATCGGTGCGGATGAACCAATCTGAGGCGTCTCAGCCGGATCAGACTTCGTGTCCTGTGTGGCAGCCCCATCTACGTTTCCCGTGATTACCGTTCTTGGCACAATTGCGAATGGTCCTCCCAGTGTCCGCGCATGCACCAAACCACCGATAAGTTGTCCTGGAGATGATGCCTGTGATCTACTGAGAGGCGAAACCAGGGGTGTCGATGTCAGCGGCGGAGGCAGCGGCCCAATACCGCCTTTTACACTCCGTTTGAGTGGTGGGTCGAGCGGGACTACCTTATCTTTCTTCTTGCAGCTTTTGCCGGTACCGTCCTTACCACTAACCGCAAGCGCTGACGACGATACTGAGTGAGACTGGACCTGTGCGGCTGCACGAGCCTCTTGTTCCTCGAATGTATGCTTGCATTGTGCGTCAACAGACCAGAAAAAGCCTTTACCATGCTCTCCAGTACTACGCTCCATTTTCACGAACGCGCGTCCAGAGGATAGGTTGTGGCGGACAGAATTCTGGGTTAATATGAAAAAAAATACGTTAGTTCATCGACCAGTGTAGTAAAATCCAGATCATTCGAGATACAGAAAACAAGGTCTCAAAAATGCGAAAGGACAATATGCGCAAAGTACACAGGGATGAGAGTACGCACCTCCCAGCCAGCACCTTCATTGTAACGATACCAGTCATAGTTATCCATCATCCAGCCACAAATATCCTGTAACGTCGCTTTTCCACCCATTGCCTTGATAGCCCGATAACAAAGTTGTGCATACGTGAACGTGGGCTTTGGTGGCATCACGTCGGGCTTTGGAAGTGGGTGGGAAGCTTTCTTGCGTTTCTTGGATATTGGTGCTGTGGGAGCGGGTGGAGAGGTGGACGTGGACGTGGGAGGGACTTTAGTGCGGGGGATTGCATTGGAATTTGGGAGGTGAGGATCGGGAGGGCAGCGAGGTTTCGGTGGTGGTAGTGAGGATGCTGAGCGTGGCGAGGGAGAATGTGATGGTAGGGATGATGGGGGGGATATGGAGGTGACGTCAACAGATGGAGAGCGGACACGCTGGAGGGAAGAGACTGAAGATGGAGACGGAGAGTCTTCAAGTGCTACTGGGGGAGGAAGCACGAAGTGGAATGTTCGTGAGGCTATCTGAATCTGAGACCTGCAACAATATTAAGGTGAGGGGCAAGAAGGGGAGGGGAGAGATGCACCTCTCGCCCAGTGGAACTCTGCTACCAGCACCGGACCAAACACCGTCTACCCATGCACCATTGCGTCCGATAACGACAAGTACAAAGCGCGCCTCTTCCTCCTCGTACTCTATCCTGGCGTGTAGCCGCGACACGCTCTTGAGCGGACCGAGGTCGACGTCGACGGGGCTATGACTGGAAGAGGGACCCTCTGTTCCGTTAAGGGAGATAGACGAAGAGGGGAGGCACCTCCTGCCAATAGTGACGGCGAGCGTCTGGAGGAAGAAGGTAATGTTGGGGAAGACAAGAGAGTAGTAGGCGCTAATCTTGGCGGGAGCATCGGGGGAAGCATTGTCGGCGGGAATGATGGGCGAGGATTCGTAGGCGGGGGATGGAGAGGTTACAACCGAAGGGGACATCGAAGAACTGCGGCGGGAAGGTCAACTACGTGGCAGCGACGACGAGGACGAGCGCGACGGCGAAGCGAGGCGGACTTGCGACCCCTCCTATAGGGGTCCCGGGGATTTCCGAAATCATGTGACGAGCAAACGTGCATGACTATACATCTATGTATTATGCGGACAACAATACGATCGATTGAACGAGATAGGATAAATACTGCATATCATCCACCAATCATCGTTCTCCCAAGGGCGCCAGGAATAGACGACACCGAACCCGGCGGGATAATGCCAACCTCAGTCACAACGGCCGTGATGCACGATGGTGGTGTTAAATCGTAGAGCGGACTCAGAATCGAGAGGTTTGGTCGTGGCTTCGGGCTGTGCGAATCACTGTGCGATATCGAGGTCGGTGGGAATGGAGTCGGCGCTGTGGCCATGTGGACAAGCATACATGTCTCAGCAGACTTCAAAGTAGTCCCTGACGGGTGCTCACCTAGCTCGTTCTTGCTTACCCCATCCCAGCGGATTCCCTCCGCGAACTTGTATGTTTCACAACACACCACAACGGGAATATTCCTTGATTTGACCATCAGGGCAACCATCGCCGTTCCAGCTCGTGAAAGGACGGCACCATTCGCATGGAGAGAGTGAGCACCGACAAACAACGTCGTCGCGTGCGGTAAGACAGATGGGAGGGAAGGTAAAAGAAGATAAGTACAGGGAATTGATGCTGCCGTAAGAGATCGCAGCAACGCCTTGCCTGGACAGCAACACACATGAATGGTTGCTCCAAGCTTGGTAAATGAAAAGGAGGGTATACCTTCCAGCATAGGTCGTGAGTCAACGACAACGACAGAAAATCGCTTGCCAGACTCCCAGACATGCAGTAAGACTTTCTCGACCACCGATGACCTATGAGTAAGCTTGAACATGTGCACTGAAGCTGGTTCACTGAGATGCACCGACCGGCCATATGTGAGAATAACATCGCCATCTTTGATCTTTCTCCCAGCTGTTTCCTGTATAACCTGGTCTGCAAGAAGGATCCGATCCCGAATGTAATTGTCGATCGTGTCGCACAGAGCATCTTTGGCCTATAAAACGTCAGGACGTGTTTGCAATTGAAAGACGGAAAAGGCGCTTACGTCCTGTTCCGGCAAGTCAATATCTGAACCACTGATCTCAAGCTTTAACTGTCTAATTGCGTTGCCCATTGAGACTGACATTGGTCTTGCTGATACGAGGTGTGTGATCTGAGGTGAAAGGTGTGCCACGAGGTGACGAGAAAGCGTATTATTACGGGGTGTCACATAATGTTGGATGACCTAGTAGTGGGATCAGCGGCAGAAAGGAACAGAACAAAGCATCCACCGGCCACGCTGAGAAAAGAGGATGGAGGACATACTGTCTTGAATGCGGTCAACATTGCGATACACCTAGCATTCGCCCCGGTAATCTTGAACTCTGAAAACTGAAAACCAAGTCTTATGACGGCGGGGTGGATATCACCCTTGGTGATTGCAAGTGGTTTTGGGATACCGAAGTGGGAAAAGATGCGTAATCCACGAGGTGTCTCGTCAAGCTGGGCACTGGGGTGTGGAGTCTCCTTGAACTCGCCCTTTGCGGGTTTTACTGTGGATTCCTTTCCGGACTTCTTGGAAGAAGCGGCAGAGGGAGCGGTGACTTTACCGCTTACACTGAGGTTTTGCTTGTGGGATGGGGCAGGCTTAGAGGAGGCGGCCTTTGCGGCTCGCTGTGCTTCCTGCTGCTCACGGCGCTCTGCCTTTGTCATCTGCTTTTGGGACTTTGGTGGGGTGGACACAGAGGGGCTGGGCTGAGATGGGGGCTGGGGTGAAGACATATCTTTTGGAGATTCCGATGGCATAGATGTGAGTTTGAAAGAGGCGGTGATAGGAACCGTAATCGTCTCTGTCGTAGTCGACATGGTGCGATGGTGAACGTTAACGTCGAGCCCCTTGCCATCGCCGATCGAGTCATGAACAACCCCGTGAGAACATTGTATGTAATCATTCCTTTTTTGGAAGCGTAAGCGCACAGCGTACACATCGTCAACGTCGACGGCGCCAACGTCTTTTTTTTCCACCGGCGACGACACCACCGTCGTCTATCCCCAACCTACTTATGGTTTGTCCGTGTTCACATCCATCACCTTCTCTCACTCAAGCATATCTTCTAGGGTGTCCCCGCATTATTCCGCTGGCTTAGCAAAAAGTACCCAAAGATCGGTCTGTTCCTGCAGATTCCTCCATCAGGTACTGCAGCTAATTTTTCTTCCACCAGTGACATCTGTCCGGGAAGAAGATGAAGTTGAGGTTCCAGATGCCCTCGGTGAACCTATCAAGCTTCCAGTCGACATTTCCACTCCAAATCCAAACGGTGTTGAGTTTGACAACCTTTATCTCGATATGAACGGCATTGTGCGTCTCGAGCCCTTTCACCATCATTATTTAATTCATGGCATCTCAGGTACATCCATGTACACATCCGGAGGGCAAGGCATGTCCACCCACTTGTGCTCCGAACTACCGAATCACTAACTTCATTCCTTAGCCTCCACCCGAGACGGAAGAGGAAATGATGGTTGAAGTGTTCAAGTACACCAACCGCGTCGTGAACATGGTCAGGCCACGGAAGCTTCTTTTCATGGCGATTGGTGTGTATTCAACTGTCTTTATCCTGGTGTTCCTCTCACATTCATCTACCTTTTAGATGGTGTGGCTCCTCGTGCAAAGATGAATCAACAACGATCACGTCGTTTCAGGTCTGCCCAAGAAGCGAAAGACAAGGCCGAGGCTCGCAGGCTGGCAGTCGCTGAATGGGAGGGTGCGTTCCGTCCCACTTTCGAAATCATAAGTCTCACGTTTTCTGTACTCGTAAGCAATGGGCAAAGTCATTAGCGACGAAGAGAAGCATAAGGAAGCATGGGATTCTAATGCCATCACTCCTGGTACCCCATTCATGGATCTCCTCGCAGCCTCCTTGAGATATTGGGTTGTCGAGAAGATGAACACCGATCCCGGTTGGAAAGATGTAAGTTTTCTTATTCCCGTTATCAAGTGTTGTTTTATCAGCCCTCTTAGCTCCAAGTGGTTGTATCAGATGCGAGTGTACCCGGAGAAGGAGAGCATAAAATCATGGATTTCATCCGGAGACAGCGTTCAAACCAAGGCCATGATCCTAACACGAAGCACGTTATTTACGGCTTAGTATGCTCGCGTTCTATTCCTTGTTCGTGTCTTCTAATAATCTTCGTTTTTCCCCAGGACGCTGATCTCATCATGCTTGCACTTGCCACTCATGAGCCGTATTTTCGCGTGCTGCGAGAGGATGTTTTCGCTCAGGACAAGTCGAATGCCTGTCGGATTTGTGGTGAAGAGGGACATTATGCCGCACAATGTCCTGGCCCAAAACCAAGCGCTCTCACCGACAAACCCAAACCCACCCCTCCTGAGAAAAAGCCATTCATATTCCTTGATGTTTCCATCCTGCGAGAATATCTTGAAACAGAGCTTTATGTCCCCGGAGCCCCGTTTTCTTTCAACTTCGAGCAAGCGATTGATGATTGGGTATTACTAATCTTCTTCGTAGGCAATGACTTCCTGCCACATCTACCTAGTTTGGACATCAGAGAAGGCGCGATTGATACATTACTACATATCTGGAAAATGGAGCTGCCGAGGATGGGCGGGTACTTGACAGATCACGGCAAGTTGATGCTTGAGAGAGCAGAGATAATCCTCGAAGGGCTGGCAAAGAGAGAAGATGATATTTTCAGGAAAAGGCAGGAAGGTGCGAGTCGCTGGTTTCTTCCTTAAACTCATTCGGCTGGAAGGAATTTAATTGGACGCCCAAGGCTGACTCTACACCTTAGCCGAGAATCGACACGCACACGAATCCAAACGGCGTCGTATTGACTACAATAACAAAAATGCCAATGGTCCTCCTAACATTCGCAATGCCTCTGGTCCCTCCCCTACTCTCGGCCTCGATAGACCGGTTCATAATAACTTTGCTGCAAAAGCAGACTCGATAGGACTCGGTGCTCCATCAACGATGCAATCAAAGTCCAGCGCGCCGGCTGCTGCCCAGGCACTGGCAGGCAGTAATCGGGACGTGGTCGCGAATCGTGCAGCGATCAGGCTGGCGAACATGAGTGCTGCGGAAGTTCTGAAAGCCGAGTTGGCAGGATTGGTGCCCGTAAAACCCAGCGCATCTTCCGTATCGTCAGCGAAAGCGCAGGCTTCTGAATTTGATGTTTCAGATTCAGCCTCTGATTTTGATGTTCCCGGCCTTGGAAACGTGGATCCTCCTACCACAGCTTCCCTATTGCATTCACAGTCGTTGGATGAGTCTATGGCGTCCGTTTCATCAAGCAGAAAACGAACTATAACAGATGTTGAGGTCGAAGATATGCAAGTCGAAGCGGAGGAGGACGTCGTTGTCGTGGGCGAGAACGATAGCTCAGCCGAGGAGGAAGAGTCTTCTTACGCCTTGGTGGTCCGAGCGGATGGCTCTGTTGAGCAGGCCGACAACGTCAGGTACGATGCATTTTTTTGTGATTCCGCTCTACCCCAAGGGATCCCATCAATGTTCGTGATTTTAGGTTGTATGAGCCAGGTTATAGGGAGCGTTATTACCAGCAAAAGTTTGGTGTCCCTACTTCCGACACTGGCTTCAGGAGAACGTTTGTCATACTTTTTATGTCCAGACACTGTTCTGACATCTTGTACCAGGATAACTCAATATTATGTGGAGGGTATCGCATGGGTCTTGCATTATTACTATCAAGGGGTAAGCTATAAGATGAAAGTCTGTAAGAATGTTGATGTAATTTTCCTGGAAGACACCCTCTTGGCAGTGGTATTATCCTTTCCATTTTTCGCCCTTTGCGTCAGATTTCGAAGGTCTTAAAGACATGAAGATCAGCTTCACCCTTGGGCAACCATTTAAGCCTTATGAACAACTCATGGGGGTGTTTCCCCCTGCCTCAAAAAAGAATATTCCTGCCGTCTTCCATGAACTCATGACTGAACCCACTTCACCTATAATAGACTTTTATCCGACTTCCTTCCAGATTGACATGAATGGCAGGAAAATGCTATGGCAGGGTGTTGCCCTACTGCCCTTCATTGATGAAAAAAGGCTCCTGGACGCCATGTCAGAGAAGTATCCGTCACTCACGGAGGATGAAGTGAGAAGGAATAGCTGGGGCAGTAATGTGATGTATGTGTCGAATGAACATAGGTTGTACCCGTTTTTTGAAAGCCTCTATGGAAAACGGAAAGACAAGCAGGTCGGTCACGTCTTATGCTCTCGTCACCAAATCATCTGATCTCACCTTGTGTAGCCGGTGCCGATGCCTATCAAAGACTCCAAAGGCATCAGCGGTAGTGCACTCCCAAATCCCGAGTGCATCCCAGGATCGACTTTCTACTCTCCGCTGACACCAATAGATCTCCCCGACATCAAGAACGATAGATCATTATCAGCTCTCTACCTTTTCCCGAAGCAGCTTACCCCTCACCATTCGGTGCTGCTACCCAACGTGCGCAAACCTCCACGAGAACTTACCTCTGAGGACTTGCACCATCGCTCTAGACGCGGTGCTCGTGGGGGACGTGGGGAGACGGACCACGGTAGTGGGCGAGGTGGCCCTACCAACCGTAGCTCGTATGGAAATAGCCCTGTTCCAGGCGGCTATGGCAACTCGAACGGACACCCGCACTCATCGTACGGACAACCGGCGAGACAATCGTACTCACTGCCATCACAAGGTTTTGGCGAGCATGGATGGAATGGAAGATCGCCGATGCAGAACTATGGCGGGCCTGGAGGTGGTGGCTCTCACGGACCTCCGCGGGGTGGACCGTACCGCGGGGGCCCTAGAGGCGGATATGGACCGCCTAGCCATTCTCAGTCATACGGACGGGGTGGGTATGGTGGCGGCGGCAGTAGTGGTGGTGGCTATGGTAGTGCAGGGGGTTATGGAGGCTACGGTCCCTCGAACGAGCACGGTCGCGGAGCGTACGGCAGTGGTAGTTACAGCAGTGGCCCACAGTACGGAACCCCAAGAGGTAGGGGGCGTGGTGGTTGGTGACATCGTAATTTATCTTTGTATATTCGTCACTAATACTCTATGAATGCTGTTGCGCCATGGTGCAGAGCATTGAAACCTCGTTATCATTCACTTGTATCATACAAGCACTCCGGGACACGAAGCGTGGACGGTGTTTTTCTAGTTAGGGCAAACTCGTAAACTGTAGAAATTGCAAACAACATGTTGAGGTCTCGTTCCAAGACGCTTAAGCGTAGTAGCCGTGTTGGGCGGGGATGGGGATGTCCCTGGGGTGCACATACATCAGATAAAGGGAATATGTCTTCTCGAGCTCTTTGGCCTTCCTGCGGAGTTTCTTCTCCTTCTTGCGCCTCCTCTTCTCCTCCTCCCTCTCTCTGTGCCGTCTCCTAGACTCTGTCAAGTCGACACCACGGCCATACCCTGCATACCTATCAGACTCGGACTCGGACTCGGAGGACAACGAAGACGACGAATCATCGGAAGAGTCCGCCTGAAAACCGGGCAGGTTGTAGTCGATGGTACCAGCGTTAGCACCCGAGCGGCGCTCGCGGCCCTTGTACAAAACGATTTCAACCCGGCGCGTGAGGAAAAAGCTCGAGTTCCAGAGATCGATCAGATCGGCTACGAGCACGGAACGCTTGGGCAACGGCCCACGGGAAAAGTCGGGAATCGGCATTTTTCCAGCCCACGCCAGGGCGAGATCCTGGGGTGCGATGACTTGAATTCAGTTTCTGGCGGCGACCCATGAAAAGAGAAACGCACGTTCATCAGTCTGATCCAATCTTGGTGATATATATCATGCGTCTCCAGAACTAAGGGCATCCTGGGAATTTGGTCGTAGAACTGCTCCATGTCTTGGATCTTCATGGTGTTGAATGGTGTGTACGACTGAGCTGCATTAGCAGGGCGCGAGAAGGCCTCTGGGGCGGTAAGCTGCTGTTCTGCACCCATGGCAGAACTGGGCATACGTGGGGATGTCGGGAACGCGGAACTGGGCAGGCCTGGCATCGGCGACGGCGCACGAGAGCGGGAAAGAGGCGGTCCCTCTAATACATTTCCAGGAGGATAGACACCAGGATTAAATTGAGGAACGTATGGGGAAGGTGCCCGAGGGAAAGGGGAGGTGGAGCGCTGAGGCGGGGGCCCTCTCGGAGGTGGGGCTGGGGATGGAGCACGGGAACTGTAAGGGGGGTGGCTCGGCCTATATGGAGAGGCCGCCCTAGCAATGGGTTCCGTAGGAGGACGACCATAGGGTGAGGCTGCTCTAGCGATTGGTTCCGTTGGAGGGCGACCATAAGGCGAGGCTGCTCTCGCAATGGGTTCGGGTCGGCCATAGGGCGAAGCTGCCCGAGCAATCGGATCTGGGGCGCCGGGGTAAGACGAGACTTCCTGAGGGCGCAAATTTGGAGAAGAACGGAATGGAGAAGGAGCACGATTGTATGGGGTGGATGGGTAACCAGAGGCATTCTGAAATGTCGCCCCTGGTGACGAATAGACACTGGTTGGTGCCTGGGGAGGGTACATAGATGTACGATCCCCTCCACTTGTCGAATATTTTCTCTGACGAGTGGTATATTTTACGTCCCTCCCGATATCAAGCTCGGTGAACTTGCGATCGAGTTCTACAGAAGTGGAATTAGTGGAGCTGGTAGTATAAGCTCCATAAGGGGCAGATCCAGGGGGACCGTATCCTGGAGGAGGAGGACCTCCATAGAAACTGCGGCGGCGCTCTCTCGTTTGAAGTTCCCGATCGCACGCAGCGCGCAGCTCTACTTCTGTCATATCTTTATCGAACTGCTTCGAGAGCCGTTTTATCGAATCTTTTTCTTCCCTCCTCCTGCGTTTCTCCTCCGATTTCTGCCTGCTTGGGATGAGACGATACCTGGGGTGATTCCAAAGGCAAATACCATTTTTCGAGAGCCTTCTCGTCGTCTCGGGAGATATAACCACGGTTCCATGAGGCAGCAAACTCCTACAGATGACATCAATTCGGAGAAAGGGAAAGGTGGGACTAGAAGTGCGATTTACCGCATTTGCCGGCGTAGCGCCAGCAGGGAGGATCTGCGTGGCCTCAGCTGGAACCCACT